>PVJA010017973.1:0-40716 GCA_004027025.1 Myocastor coypus | reverse complement strand
AAGTGCTTACCTGGCAAGAGCAAGGTCCTGAATTCAATCCCCAGTACTGGAAAGAAAAAAAAAAAAAAAAAGAAGAAAAGAATCTGGGATCCCTGCATCAGGGCTCCTTTCCACAATGGCAGTGGTTGTCACACCTTGGTAGACAGGGCATGTGAGGCAGCAGACACAATCCCAGGTGGGCATCTCTGCACTGAAGACAGATGTGCCTGGGGCAGTGACTGGGTACTTTCCGGGAAAGGTGACCCTCCAATTCTGTTCTCAAGGTGAGTATGGACTTCAACTGCAGAGAGCAGATAACATGAAAGACATTGCAGGAACAGAGCTGGGAGTCACAGGAGGGAAGGCCCAGGGAGCCCAGGCTGGTGCCAAGGACATGCTGAGATGCTCATCCTGGCCAGCAGGTGTCTTTGCTAATCAGAGCTCATGGGAGACCAACCAACAGGGAAGCTCAGGAGGAGCCCGTTTCCCCAGCGAGGAGATCTGTGGACCCGCTTAGAAGGTGTCTCGGTGTCTTGTCTTCTTTTCCTGTATCATCAGTTCAGGATTCCCTCTAGAGCACCAAGACTCTTCTCTCCTCAGCTAACACTGCCTTAGCCACCCTTACCCTTGAGGGGACCTTCAAGTCCCTGCAGCTTGACCTCTTTGCTATCTCTTTCCTGCTATGCTTGTATATTTCTTTCTTTCTTTCTTTCTTTCTTTCTTTCTTTCTTTCTTTCTTTCTTTCTTTCTTTCTTTTTTTCAGGACTGAGGTTCAAACTCACAACCTTATACTTGCCAGGCAGGCACTTGTGAAGCTATCTCTTCATCCCCTATGCTTGTATATTTTTTATCTCCTCTTCTTAATTAACCTTGGACATTAATACCTAATGCAATTGGGCCTCGACCCAAGATGACAAGACAGAGGTGCATTCTGGGAATCTCTGAAATCTCAGTCAGAAGTGGGCCAGTTTCTTCTGTGAGAGTCCAGATGCCTCAAATTTTAGCCTTTGCAGTCCACGTGCATTTTGTTTCATATTGCTTTTGCTTTTTCAGAGGATACAAAATAGTATTTAAAAAGAAAAAAATTTATAAAGGATACAGAATTTCACTAAATAAAATAATATGAATCAGACAGCATTTGTTGTAGTGTGTAGTGTTGTTTTCACAGTGGTTGTTCAGAGGATCAGGTGTACGGATGCAAAACTGGAAGAAGAAAGAAAAAAAAGTTATAAGAAATTAAGAAGAGAAAAAGGAAAAAGAAAACAACGAAATAAAAGACAAAAACCAATTAGGTATTGACTGCTCCTTTTCATCGATAAGCAGAAATCCACAGCACAATTATCCAAACGTGGTGGGTTTTTTTTTTTTCCTGCATATTATTCATCCTCAGTTAGCCCAGCTTGTTTTGTATCCACCATTTTAAAAATACTTGGCCACTCCTACCTCAAGGGTCATAGGCATAGGAGAGTCTGGTTTCCGTAAGACAACACACCCAAGTGCCTTTTGGTGGAGCAGTTGGCACAGCTTGAAGAAACACATTGGGTGATCAGCGATGCTTAATGAGAGCTGCCCTGTCATCCCAGCTGGAGCCAGAGTTCTCCTGTGGATGCAGGGAAATGATGTGTAAGAAGATGGGGGGGGGGGTCATGACTCACAACGAAACAACGCCTACAATTGGTGGGGATTAAGCAAGAGGGCTAGAATAATGAGCCTGAAGACAAGCAGAAGGCTGAGGGATGAGTCTTAGACCCTGTGTCATTGCACACCAAATTTAGAGCAGCATAGATCAAGAAATAGCTAAATTTGGGAGCTACCCATCAACAGATCAATGAATAAAGAAAATGTGGTATATATGTCCCATGGAATGCTTCGTGAGCATGCAGAAGTATAAATTTGAGACACTTAAAATGATTGAGGCTATAATAATAAAGGAAATGAATCAGACCCAAAGGGTAAAATATTACATGGTCTCTGCTCTATGAGGAAACCAAAATGCAAATACCTTCACAAGCAAAACAAAAGGCAGATGACAGGAAACAGGAGACAGACTACATAGATGGAAATAGAATGTGGGAATATGGGAGACGGAAGGGAAGGCAAAAGGAGGTAAAAAGGATCAAGATTCATCATCTGTGTGGACCTTTGCCTCACCATGAATATAGTTGTTATGTATTCTTACTAATAAAAGAGGGAATGTTGTAGTCAGGGTTTGCAAGGAACTAGCTTTTGTACAGGGTACTTAATTTATGGGATTATTTTTCAGTATTCACCCTAAAAGTTGAATGCAAAGGAGTGAACGCAATTTTTCCACACACCAGAGACACCAAGAATCAGCCGAGGGACCCCACATGTCCATCTGAAACTTTGCCCGTGGCAATATCCTCCTCGAGTCCAGCAGGAAGCTGAGAGCCCACACTGAGTCCCATACAAGTCCACAACGAGGTTCTGCATTGGGAAGACCCAAAAGTCAGTAGTGGGAGCTGGGAAGTCTGCACGAGTGACATGGAGGCTGGGGCAGCCGGCTGAGCGATCTGCACTGGAGCCAGGGAGCAACCCCCAGAGTAAGGACCAGTGCTCCCTCAAAGAGAACCACAGCCATCCTCAGGTGATAGGGACCCAGGCTCCTCTAAGGATGAAGAAAGCAGGAAAACCAGCATGACAATCTTTTCCAGGGGAATCAATAGCACACCCACGTCCCACCTCCAGTTCTTCGTTTATATTGTCAGCCACAACCCTCAGGTGGGCCCTCCCCACCCAGAATCATGCTGATTCAGTTCAGCTTGATGCTCCAAGTTGACCATCCAATAATGCACCATAGGGAGGAAACTGCATGAATTAATGGTTCAATGGAGAATGAGGTGCTTACAATGAACACAGAGAAACAGTGCCAGGCGTGGAAGAAGATCAGGGGTTGTATTATAGAAGCCAAAGGATACCTTCTATGCAATAATTCCTCTTTAGAAATTGTGGTTAAACAAGTTTATCAGCTTCCTGAAAGTGCTGGCTGAAGAGGCTTCAAAATTCTTCCCTCTTTTTTATTTGTCTGTTTTTGTGTTCTTTTTTTTTTTTTTTTTTTTTTTTTTTTTTTTTTTTTTTTTTTTTTTTTTTTTTTTTTTTTTTTTTTTTTTTTTTTTTTTTTTTTTTTTTTTTTTTTTTTTTTTTTTTTTTTGTCTTTTTTGTCTTTTTCAGACAGGGTCTTGCTATGCAGTTGAGGCTGGCCTTGAGCTCACTTTTGTATCCCAGACTGGTCTCGAACTCGCACCGATCCTCCTGCCTCAGCCTCCCAAGTGCTGGGATTACAGGCGTGAGCCAAGTTTTTGTGTTCTTGAGACAAGATCTCACAATATAGTTCAGTCATACATAGTTGAACTCACTATGCATGTAGCCCAGGCTGGTCTCCTAGTCACAAAGATCCTCCTGCCTCAGCCTTCCATGTGCTAGGATTACAGGCGTGAACAATATGTCCAGCCACTTCCTTTCTATGTCTGGCTATTTCATTGTTCAGTAAGACAATACAGTGTGTCTTTATCAGTTGATTCATCCGCTTCTGATCCCTTTAGCAGCATCCTAATACAGCATTATTTTGACTATTTAGAAAAATAGCCAGGTCTTGCTTAAATGTACTCTTTGATTAAAATGATTTTTTTTTTAGGTCACACAGCTTCTCAAATTTGATTAGGACATTCTGAAGATCAAATGTCACCCTGCTGCTTGATGTTCCAGCGCAGAGCATATTAGTCTCTCCTAGTTTCAAATAACAAGTGTGTTTTTTTTTTTATAAATTTAACAATATTTGTTTTCTCTTACTGGGTTGTAAGGGAAAGGTAAAACTGCCATGGAGAGGGTAAAATTGCACAGTGTCACATTCCAGTACGCTTCCTTTTAGCAATGGATGATGGTCTTGTTTTAAAGCCTTGTTAATGAAGCAGGAAGGGATACAGTTTTGAATTAAGGCAAATGTGCACTGCAGCACTGTATGACTTATTTGACGCAATGTTCTGAAGTCCAGACACCATTCACACCTGGGTCAGTATGTCTGCATGAAGACAGTCAGATTTTTTCTCTTCAAGGTAACTGATAGCTTTGGTTTCTGACATCAGTGTAAGACACAACCAATGTCACCAGCCACTCCCTATTTGAACCATAAAGACTCAACTTCTGCATCCATCAATGCAACAGGACAGCAGTTGCAGAAACTCAGGTTCAGTTCTAATCCTGGTAAGAGCTGTGAGTTCACAATGGAAAGAGCCCACCAAATAGGGCAAACAATGGGAGAAAAAGAGGTGTACAACAGCAGTCTTTCAATTATGCTTTTGTATACAGCAGCAGAATATGTCCAACAGCATATTCTACACAGGGACTTCTGCACCCTATGGGTCCTGATTCTGTCCAGGTCTACAGGATAGACATCAAGGAAATAACAGTAGCTCAGTCCCATAAGTGTGACACTTGTGCACCAGTAAGCGTCATGGACACTGCACATGTCCACAACCTATTAGAACTTTGTGCGATATCCTATCCCCAAACTCTTAGAAGTGCTGGTCATATAATTGCTATTCCAGTCTTTATGTTATGTTTTATTCTTACTAATTCTTTACTGTCATGAAAACTTTCTCTTAGTTGATGTTTTTGTATATATTAACCCATTCAAATATTATGCAAGCACTCTGAATTGATCACAGATTCGTACATATGATACACAACATTCTGGCCTCTTAGTTGGACTCATGATTTCATTTAATTTTGGCATATTGTTTTGCAATATTTAATTGTATTTTGAATTAACATTTAATTAATTTCTGAATGTTATTTAATTTTGATTTTTGTTTTATGATTTATACTGTAACTTTGACTTACAATCTAATTATGAAACATGGTATGATATTATCTCCTAGTATTATGAACTTTAGAAGTACCTTTTCATTTTCTGTTGACTTTATATTACTTCTGCATAGTCTTCTACACACACACACACACATATATGAAAAAAATATGTCTATAACCTGACATAAGATGCATAACTCTTTCACAGAAATCTCCAAGGACCTTTCAAATGGGTTCATGTAATATAATTATATTTCACATAATCCTACATAACTACCATTTTGAGAACTCTTTATTCTTTATCCAGGACCATGTGGCAATTTCTCTTCCTTCTGGATTATGGTATTTGTTATTTTCTACTTGCTACGTCGGGAGATATTAGAATATTTTTAGTAAACTATTTTACTTTTAGTTTTCAAAAGTAAACTAAAACGACAGGTTTTCTTTCTTTCAATTCTTTGACTTAATGAGTCTACTTTCTTACCCACTTGCTCTTTGTTTTTTTCTAATGTGGAATAAGATGCTATTCAGTTTTGCTTCTCCGTAGCTAATAGTTTTGTTTTATGTGTATATTTTAATGATTTTTTTCTTTACAATTAGTTTTGAACAGTTTCATTTTTTGTAAATCTTGGTTTGATTTGATTCATAACTCCTGTGCAAAAGGTTCATTTTCCTTGCAATTGTGCTATAATTTTAACTAAATTTAGAAATTTTAAATACTTAAATATTTATTGCCTACCCCTTTCTACTTTGAGAATTCTAGTAATTTGAATATAAGTGTCTTGATTTTGGCACAGAGCAAACTATTATATGACTGATCTATGGTCTGACAAACTTGCTGAGAAAAATCTCACAGCGAGCAGAGTTACACGGCAAAATTTGTCAAAGGGAACTCTATCTGATGAAGAGAAAAGCAACCTGGAACCCCAGTGAGAGGCGGCGCTGCTGACAAAGAAATCACGGGCCCCAAGTCTGGTGCTCCGTTACAGTTCTATCACGCTCATTTTTATTATGCTAAAATTGACCAGCTATGCAAAATATGCAACTTTATGTGTGTCCTTATGAGTGAAGAAAGACCTTTTAAAACTGGAGAGTGATGACATTTTAAATGCTTTAGTGTGGATTTCTTGAACTATTTTTTAAAATGTATTTAGCAGAGGGCCTACAGAGTCTGACGAGGTGGATCAGACTCCTAGTGACCCTCCTATGTGCAGCCTTCCAAGCGCCGGGATTACAGAAGCATGCCGCCACGTCCAGCGTCTGTAGCTGTCGCAGCACCCCAGGGGCGGGGCCAGCATGGCACGGCGGAGATCTAACGCTGGTAGCCACACCTTGCTCCACTGAGCTATCTGGCTGGCATGAGGGCCAGCAGGGCACGCTGGGGACCAAATCCTGGTCCTGGTGTCTGCCTACACAGGTGCTTTCGTCTGCAGAGCTGTCTGGGCCACCAAAGAATTTTTTTCTCTTTAAAAAATAAAATGTTAAAAAAAAATAAAAATTGATTACTCAGTAAACGTAATTCAAAGTGGTGCTGAAATACATCCCATGACTGTGTCACCGAGCAGTAGAAGACAAGAACAGGAGTGACGAGAAGACAAGAACAGGAGTGACGACTGAACTCAGCCACCGCCAGGCCAGACACGAGGCCACCCTGGCCCCGGGTGCTTTATTGTCAAACTTCTTTCATTAAGTCTGTGCCTCTTACGCTGGGTTATTCTGTTTGAGAATTTGGCTGCACTGGGTTCCGACGTAATTTTCAAAATGAAGGACTTGTTAGCCCATCTGAGCGACTCCGCCATGGCCTCTGCTGCTCCTCGCTGAGGTTAGGGAGGCTGGGAATGACTAGCCTTTCATTCTGAAAGGAAAGAGTTCTGCAGGCCTGGAACGTTAGCTGAAGTCCACACGGAGGGTCTCCTAAAGGACACGGGCTCCAGGATTCCCTGAGCTCCGCAAGCAATATTTGCATATGAGCAAGGTGTACATACTCAATAGTCGGATGACGGTTACAGTGGGAGAATCCCGACAGCAGGCGCACCTGAGGTGTGGGCAGGAGTTAGTGGTGTTTGTTTACCTCATTATCTGCTTGCAAAAACAGTCTTAAGATTCATTTTATTTTCAAGTGGTATGATGTTGTGTGAGGATACTGAATTTTCCTTTAAACAAACAAACAAACAGAACAAAGGGAACAGAAGGTAAATGCCATAAATATACGCTGATAAATATAAACTGCAGAAGCCCGCGGAAAGCAGCTTGTCCTGTTGCTGGGGGTCACCCTGCCTCCCTCAGCATACAGCTGCTTCAGAGGCTACCCCAGGTGCCTGCAGAGGTCCCAGGAGCACAAGCCCTGCTGCAGATGCCATCCTACAAGCGAGGAGGCTTGCACTGCTGGGTGTGTTCCCTAAGAGCCCACTTCCAGTATGTGTGGATGAAATGCTGGCATCTGGGGACTCAAAGACTTGTCCATGTGTCCACCAGACTCTCTCTTCCTCTCTCTCTCTCTCCCTCTACCTCTCTCTCTCCTTCTCCCTCTTTCTCCCTCTCCCTCTTCCTCTCCCCCTCTTCTTATCTTAGGGTGCTGGCACTTGGTCCTGTTGCTGAGATCTTCATAACCCCAAGACCCCATCAGCTACTTCTTTCTGTCCCAAATTGACTACAGTTTAACCTTTGGCTCCAAATTGGCCAGAGTTTGTTTGTTATCTTTACTGCAAATGCCACTTCTGATATCCCACCTTTCAAATCTAGTCATCCTGGATACAGACCCCAGGATGAAACAAGAGTTTATCACCATGGGCCAGTCTAGTGGTCACATAGCCTCCTAATTCCTAGACGTTAAGCTGACTCAGTGGCCAGGTCTGATCATACACCATGGTCACACCTGTGACCCTACTCTGAGCCAAGATCTACGTGGACCTCTGTACCACAAAACCTGGAAGTTTCTAGAACATATCTTCAAATGTTCAAAAATGTTGATTGTCTGACTACTAAGGATGTTAGAGTTGGTGGCAAAGGTGAGAATAGCAACCTCTCCTTGGGAGGAGATTATACTCTAGTGGAGGTGGAATGGGAGAGGGTAGAGAAAATGTAATCAAAGGGACAGAATATGGCCAGGGGTACGGAAGGGCAAATCAAGAAAAGCAGGGTGGCAATGAAAGGCTTGCCAGATGTGGTGAGGACAGACCAGTGAGCGGCTAAGTGTGCACCAGGAGCTTCAGTGGAAGTCAGGAGGGAGCCCTGGGCCTGTCTGATGACTGGACAAACTCTCAGAAGAGAGGAGAAAGTAGAAAGAAGAAGAGCAAGGTGAAGCAGACAGCTGGGGAACTGGCAGGGACTCAGGTCCCAGACTGTGTGTGACACAAGAGGCACCAATAGGAGAAACATGACTCAGGGTGACTCTGTATGTTGGGTTAGAGTGGACCATGTGACTCGGGCCAGCAGAGCTGCTCAGACAGGGAGGCTGCAGTGATTACCCTCAGGAGCGAGGCTGGTGTTGTCAGGACTGATGATGTGAACATGGAGGCTGCCAGGGTCTGGGCTTGTTGTGAGGCGGATCTGATAGCATTTTTCACATGACAAGTGAGAAAGGAAAATCCCAGATGCTGGGGAAAGGGCAGTGAGGTAGGGGCGGTGCATTGTGGCGATGCAGGGAGAGCAGATGGAGGGGTTGGCTTGGATGCGCTGAGGGGTAATGCCTGGTTAAGGTCCAACGAGAGCTTGGAGAAGACAGACAGAGAAGTCGGGAGGTCAGTGTTGGGATGTGGGGGCCCATGCAGTAGGACAGGTGTTATTTACAGAGCAGTGAGAAAAAACAGGAGTGTGACCTGGGTAAAGGAAAGGGAAGGGCCAGAGCACAGCACCAGGCAGGGCATAAGAGGCCTGCTGGCTGCCCCAGAGGGAAGCGAGGCTAAAGGGTGGATCCAGGCCTCTTTTGACCAGGTGAGCCCCACACTCTGCTGAAAGCCATGGAATAGAACAGTTCTCTATAGAATCAATCCACAAGCTTAATAGGTTTTGTGAACTTGGCCAGGATTGTTAATTTCTTGGTGCCTGGATTTTCCCACCTACAAATTGGGAATAATCATGCTACCTTCCCAGCTATGGGTTAAGTCATGAAAATTAAATAGATGAGTTATCTCAACACAGGACTAGGCTTAAAGCGCTGGACATCATTACTGCTTTATACCTTGAGATTATAAAAAGGATCCCCTTGGGATGAAGAAATCAACTGCCAAGAAGTGTATTCATGGAAAAGAATGGTAGCCCCCAGTCACAAGTTTACAGGCAAAGAAAAAGTATTCAATATGCGTAATTATGTATGAACCTTTGGAGGTAAAAGAAAGCATCTTAATATTATAACAAAACGAAACACAAATTGTTAGGAGGTTTAATTGTCTCCGCTGAAGCATCTTACTATTTGCTTTTTTACAAATGGTGAGAATGTAAATTGTTTGTAAATGTATGCAGCACAAGACTGTCCCACCGGCAAAACTCACAGTTGAGTTTCTTTCCGTATAAGCCCTAATAAGCATGCAAATGAACCCAGCCGGAATATGCCGATTCTGACTCAGAATAGCCTCGTACAGTAGGACCTACACGCTTGTTCCGTCTTTGTTTGTTCTCTATTGAACAAGCGAAGTTGCCTCTGCCAACCGAGAGTTCTGCACTGGCTGCTTTGTCCCCTCTGGATCAGGGAGCAGACTTTGGACTGCAGGGAGGCTCCCAGCACAGCAAGCTCTGCTCGCAGCTGAAGCATAGCAAAAGTGCCAGGCCCACCGTGCAGCTCTGACCACATGACCTTGCTGCCCCTGTCCATGCCTGCACCCTTCCCTGCTCTTGGGCTCTCCTTGGGTAGGCAGCAGTTCCCCTTTTAACAAGAGATGCTGAATAACTGAGCGTGGTGCACGCAGGCGTGATCCCAGCACTCTGAGAAGCTGATTCAGGAGGACTGCAAATGCACCCAGGCTGAGCAACTCGGGGAGACTCAATACCAAAATCAAAACATAAAAGGTGAGGCACGTAGCTCAGTGTGCGAGCTCTGGGTTCCATTGCCCAGGAAATACATGACATAAGAATGTGAGAGGCAGCCAGTGTACTATTCAGAGTTTTGCCCAGGGTTGGTGCGTGTATGCTAAGAGACCAACACTGAGTAAATCTCCAATTCAACACAGAAGTTGCTGAGTCAACCTCACACAAGGTTAACGTCCAGGCCCCAGGGAATAGCTCCGCCTCCAACGTCAGCAAGTCCTTGCTTCTGTCTCCAGGTGGCCTCTATTGGGAATACTGGACAGTTCTAAGTCTTCACCATGAGTGTAGTTAGGAATCAAAGGGAAGATTGGCACCCGAGCCCTTTCAAGTCCTCTCCAATAATACTTAATCACATTTCTTATTTTCTATAAGAAAAATCATCCTTGCTACGTGCAGCTACACCATATGTTTTAAGCCTATCAACCCTCTGAGATGGGAAATATTGTTCCCAATTTACCAGTTCGGACCTAGTCACCTGCTAGCCCGGAATCACACGTTAAACCAGAAGGATTTAAATTCAGCTCATTGGTCTTTCCAATTCGTAATGTCTACTTTTGAGCTCAGTCATGCACTCCTTTGTCTCAGATTCCCTTTATTAAACTTTCCCATATGTGGAAACTTTAAAAGAATCATGAAAATCTCTCAAAAGTGCGTCTTCACAGGTAGATGTTGAAGAATCACCCTCAATGTCTATAGTACAGAAGAAATTTACGTTGGGGCAAACTTTAAGTCCCAATGTCACAATAAACAAATGACACCCTTTTAGCTGGGGAAGAATAGCTAATTTTTTTTTAATTTTATTTATTTATTTATTTATTTATTTATTTATTTATTTATTTTATTGTTTCAGAACCTTTATTTGTTTATTCACTCATTTTTATGGCCGGCTCAGCCCACCCCGAGGGCAGGGCTGGCACAGCATGTGGTGCCAGGGATCGAACCACGGTCCTTGAAGCCACCCAAGCTTTCCTAAGCAGGCGCTTTAGACCACTGAGCCATCCTGCCAGGCCAGAATAGCTAATTTTTAAATGAGAGAGACAAAGGCCCACCTGTAGAAAGGCACTGTGGAGTATGTGGGTACCTTGATAAACTCCAAAGCAAAACTAACAAAAGTCACACATTTTTACAAAACTGCAGAAGCTTGATTTAGTCAGTGAGAATTTCTTTTTCACACAGACTTTTGTCATCTCTCTCGGCTCCAGGGGCCTCGCATGACAAATTAGCAAGGTGCTGCTGCCTTGAAACGAGGAGACATTTAACACATTGGCGTTCAACATTGTGACCTGCCCCTCGCTAGACTGCTAATTAATATTTGCATTGGCTACAGAATTAGCTTGTTTTCTAAACTACTTCACATTCAAAGACTGTCTCCAAGGGAAACAGATTTTTATCTAAAAGCCAACTTTCACTTTGTTTTATTAATATTTATGAGGACCATTACTAAAATATCTAGTTTGCTAGACTGACAGACCTCGCGCACATTTTATATAACTTCAATTGTTCCACAGTTGACCAAGATACATAATTTCACATCCGTTTTGGGGGGTTAGGAGACTGAGGTACGGCAACAGAGAAGTGTATCCAAGATCCTATAATTGACGAGGGCCATGACTGAGATTTCCTTTCCAATCATTAACCAAAGATGGTCTTGAGTTGACCTGCCCATCCAAGCTAAGGACGGTCCATTAAAACAGAAGTGCAAATCAATTCAAAAGCCCCAGTGACATGTTGCTGCTATGTACTTGGGGGGTGGGGGGGCGGGGGGGTCCTCCCATAGACTCACAGCTAGTAGCCTACCTCAGCACTGTGCTGGCATGGAAAGGGGAGATGTTGGGATCTTGGGCAGCTTGTCAGGCCATGAGAGCAGAACCCCAACTGATAGCGTCAGGGCCTTTGTAAGAAGAAACAAAAGCTCTCTCTCTCTGTCTTTCTCTGTCTCTGTCTGTCTCTTTCTGTCTGTCTGTCTGTCTGTCTGTCTGTTTGCCTGTCTCTCTCTCTCTTTGTCTCTCTCTCTCTCTCTTTCTGAAACTGTGTCACTCGTGCCACTGTTACCGCAACCTAAAATAAACCTCTGATCCTTTAAGTTAATCCCAGCACTGAAAAGCTGACACGTAGAGAAATGTATCACACCCAACTCTCAGAGGATTAGCACAAGTGGAGTTGATTTTGCCCCCAGCGTGCATGTAGGCATGTCTTGCTGGGGAGTCTGCTGCACAGCTCTCCTGCAAGACTGTCTCCATGGAGAGCGTCTGGCATCTTCTGTGCATCTTCTGGGCCTCAGGGGTCCCCAGAGAATTCTCTACATCCATTCAGCAGCAAGGGAGCAGACAGTATGGACGAAGGACGTGGGAAGTTCGAAGGTCTCATCATGTCCTCCCATACTGCGCTGGCCAACGCAAGTCGCACAGCCCTGACTTACTTCACAGATCTGAAAAGTGTGAACATCAAGTCTCCGATGCCAGAATATGCACAGGTACCCCTGAAGGCACTGCCTGAGGCCCAAGCATGCCCAACACTAAGGGTAGAAAGCTGCTGGACATTTCCCATAGAAGCCGTTGAATGGAATAGTGGATTACTAGGCTGGGCATGTGTGAAACAGCTCTGCCAAGAAAGCAGAACACAAATTGAAGCACATCATAAATGGGCATTCAAACATGATTTTATATGTTGAACAAAGACTGGAACAGGACCTGAAGATCTCTCTGTCAGAATCACACCCCAAATCTCAGGCACCTGACCTCTGCAGTGGTCATAGGAGACCAGGATATAAAATGCAGGCAGCCCCCAGCTCCCTGGAGTTCCCTCCAAAAGAGCAGTTTATTTTGCGCTTTCATTTTAAGCCTCAGAATTCTTCTCTCCTGCATTTCTTTTCTAAGCAGAATTTTCCTTCTCTGGTGATCTAGGTCAGCGCTTGAACAGATGGCTGTCGGCATTTCCAAACTGAAGCTTGGAAAGAATTGGAAGAGAAGATTCAAGAGGTCCTAAACCGACAAGCCTTAAATTTACAAAGAAATCATTCTCAAAATAAAGGTCAATCAAGTAACTGGTAGCTTCTGATTTGAAGGAAAAGATGTTCAAATTCGGTTTGAAATCTTATTCATTTTTTAAACTACTGATACAGATTTTTGAAAAATAGGAAACAGGGGAGGGAAGGGAATTCTCCTTCATTTCCTCAGATATAAGGGAAAATTAACATGTACTTGCTTTGACTTTTACCAGCACAACTGGAAAGGATTTTATCTCCTTATAACATGATGGGCAATTCTCTCTTTCTATTCCCTGGAGATCTCCAAGGTTCATGTTTGTGTAGGCCAATGAACTCCTACTGTACACATGATCTAGAGTCTACTGGGTTTTCATATTAGTCAAGAAAGGGTCCATTATTTTTCAGTGGCTGTGTCCTTTCATAGCAGGAGCCTATTACTATTTGCTACATAGTCTCCTAATATAAAGTTTACATGTGAGTAATTTTTGTGGTTTGCTATTAAAAAAGAAAAACTACATTGATGACCATTTTTTATGTCCATATTGGACACTTGATTAATTTCCTTATCATAAACCCTAGAAGTAGGCCCAGATGATGAACATTTTCAATGCATTTAATGCATTCTGCAGCTATGCTACACATACTGGTGTTCGGGGATAGCACCAGGCTGTTACCTTACTTAGACTACTATGATCAACCTATACAAAACACCACACAAAAGTGTGAGATAGTTGGATCTCATGTTGAAATTATTTTCATAGTACTTAATTTTTTTTTTTTTTTTTTTGCTAAATTGCCCTCACTTTGTGTCCCTCTTTCCCCCATGAATGCCAGATGTCTTTATTACAGCCCAAATAAAGCAAGCTTCCTGGCCAGTTCTGCCTTCAGAGTGCAGCCAATGTATACTTTTCCAGAGCATCCATGCCATGAGAAACCCCTCAGAAAGGCAGCTCAAATTCTTCAGACTGAACAGACCCCTAGTAAGAGCAAGGCTAGCAACTGCCAGCCCTCTCATGGACCTGGTATGATGTGGAACACTTTCCTGTACTTTTATTGATGATTAGCCATTTGGGCTGTCCAGATAGCTCAGCAAATTAAAATGCCTGCTTAGTCAGACATGGGGACCAGGGGTCCTCAGCAACTGAGACTGGGCATGGTGGCATGTGCCTATAATAATCCCACCTCTTGCGAGGCTGAAACAGGGTGATCACTACAAGTGGGATCTGCACAGTGACCCTGCAGCCCCTGTACTAAATAATAAATAAATAAATAAATAAATAAATAAATAAATAAATAAATAAATGCTTGTGGCCCTAAAAGTGTTCATTCATTTTTCAAAGATAAAGTTTGGGGGCTGAAGAAGAGAGCTGTCCCTTCCTGTACGCTGGGCAGTGTTTCTCCTGGAAAAGACAACCTTGCACAAGGTCCGTGATGAGCACCCTGGTGCCTCCCACAAGATACAAAGCCGTGTGCAGCCTGTGCCTTAACCTTTCTGTGACCTATGAACTGGCCAGATACCAAGCTGTGTGATGCAGGACTGCTCTGGGTACCCACAGCATGTCGGTCCACTCTGACGGAGCACAGAACAAGGAATGGCAAAGCTATTCATGTCAAGGTTGACTATAGGCAGACACGAACTGAGAAACATAGAAGCCCTCGAAGTGCCTCATGCAAGGGAGACCAACAGTTTCCCAGGATCAAAGATGGTGGCTCTCTTGCCACTGAGGCACTGAATTTACCTCTACCTGTTCATCTCTCAGCTGAACTAAATAAAGTCATGGGAGGAGATGGAAGCTGCAGAACATGTTGTAGAAAGAATGAGGTCTTTTGGGTGACATTTTAGCAACTGAAATTATAAATTAGACTTCCTGAAAAGCACTGAAGGAACATAATAAGGTAAGATTTTTATATGGGACTAGGGCAGAAGTTGATCAGCTGAAGTTGGGTAAAAATAAAACAAGAGAAATTAAGGGATATAAGCTTACTTATGCTTGATTGTAGAAATTAATATCAGAATCTCCAGGCTCTACCAGGTAGGTAGAACTTGCAGGTGCATGTGCATAAGCTGAAATAAGTGTATGCATTCAACATGTGGGTTTGACCCTTTTCAAATAATTACCCTGCCCTTTCCATGAAAAGATAGCATTCAAGAAGCTCTTGAATCCAGGCATAGTTGTGCAGATTTGTAATCTCATCACTCTGAGTGGCTGAGGCAGAGAAAGGAGAAGTTTAAACCCAACCTGGGAAACTATGGGAAAAGGGTTCAGAATGTAGATCAGTGTGAAGTCTCTGAATTCAGTCCACAATACTGATAAAAAGGAAAAACAAACCCTTACTATTGTTGGAAATAGATATTTGATCTACCAGAAACCGGACTTTCAATCACCACAAGATAGCCAGAGTCAACCATAATGGACAAGACAAACTGCTGGGCCCAGAACACTATTACTGTTTGTGTAGCGTGGTCTATTGCTTTTCTATTCTTGTGTTTTTCAACAGACTCATCATGAGACTCTTTTGTTCTTTATTTTTTCTTTCTTTCTTTTTGTCTTTTTGAGACAGGGTCTCAACTACTCAGTTCAGGCTAGCCTTGAGCTCACTTTTGTAGCCCAGGCTGGTCTCAAACTCGCACTGATTCTCCTGCCTCAGCCTCCCAAGTGCTGAGATTACAGGCGTAGGACACCACGTCTGGCATGAGACTCTAAGAAAACCACAAAAGCAGAATTTTCAGACAAAATGTCAAAACTGTTGCTGGGAGAAAACCTAAGTAAGCTTGTTCTGAGTAGACTTGAAGCTCACTAGTGTTGGAGGTCACACAGCAGAGTAATGCGTTATTGGTTTCCCCCTCACTTCATTGTAGATAACACCTAGAAGTCTGGGGTGCTTTTCAGAGACCTGAGTCCAGTTTGACTAGGAACTCTGACTCTTCCTTTTGGCCTGTAGACATCTGATGGATATGTGAAACAGCACAGCAATGATCAAACTATAGAGAGCCGGAAACATAGCTCAGTGATCTAAAGCCTGCTTAGGCAAGCTTAGGGAACTGCAGGGACCGCAGTTCAACCCCTGGCACCACATGCTGTGCCACCCCACCCCACGGCAGGCTGAGCCAGCCATAATATAAATAAACAATGTTTTTTTAAAAAAAAAAGAAAAAAAACTGTATCTGTCCCTTTTGCTGCCTTAACTTTTGGGTCAGAATCTACTCCACTCTACATGCAGACAAGTGGAGTGGGCAAAGGAGCTGAAATATGTTTCCTTTTTCTTTTTGTCTTCTCTCTTCTTACCCCTCTGTTTGTGTTTTCTCAGCAGCCAACATTATAAGGCGCAAATCAACAATGTTCTGGAACATTCTACACAGGATGATGGTTCCAGCTGCATGAAAAATTTAATAGTCCTTAGGACAATTTGTTATGATCACTATGATCCAGGCTTGACACAGAAGAAACATCTTCTGGAACTCCCATGCTCCTAGTCAGGGCCAGCTTACTGGAATTTAGCCCACCTCAGCAAGTCAATAACAGTGAGCTACTCCAGTTATTCCAGAAGTCATATATTATCCCTTTATTTATTTATTTATATTTTCTTGCTTCAGAACCTTTGTTTGTTTATTCACTCATTTTTATGGCCGGCTCAGCCCACCCCAAGGGCAGGACTGGCGCAGCATGTGTTGCCGAGGATCGAACCGCGGTTCCTGACGCCACCCACGCTTTCCCAAGCAGGCGCTTTAGACCACTGAGCCATCCCGCCGGGCCCTTATTATCCCTTTATTGATCAGGGCCAGTTTCCTTCATCTGAAGCCCCCTCACAAAGTCTTACTTAAAACTGAAGTATTGGCGGGGTCCCATTTCTCACATCTCCAGGTCAAAAGACCCTCCCCTGGTGACAACTATAGTCAAAAGAGAAGAGAAGATAGATTATACAAGCTACCCTTATGAAGAATGCTTCCTACTTGAGACATGAGTAGACTTGGGGGCTACCTGATCCAGGTTATAAATGCTTGGGTTATGTATGACTGGGTTAGAATTGTTTGAGTTAGGAATGATCGGGTTAGAAATTGTTGGAATAGGAAAGGTGGAGTTATGAATGGTTGGATATGAATGGCTGGGTTATGATGATAGAGTTATGAATGATTACATTAAGGAAGGATGCATTGTGATTGGCTGGGTTATGGCTGCAATGCTGATGTCAACGCATTTATTCACTAGCTAGGTGAACATCCACTGGGATGTTACAATCTATGATGTTTTACCCTATCAGACAACATGAAGCCTGATGGTCTCCACCGTAAATCTGTCCTTCTGGTTGCTTTGGACCAAGAACGCAGGGCTAATCGAAAAAGATCATGGCTCATCTGAAACCAAAGTGGAGATGAATAGTACTTTTGCTAATTATTAACAAGACTCTTACTCCCTGCAACACAGCTTCAGCTTGGATACAGACTGATGAGGGCAGTGGGGAAGTTTACAGAGGAAAAGAGGGAGAAAGAGCAGGGCTCTGACGAAGCAAGCCATTCGAACCCCTCTTGGGTCATCTCTCTCTCTCTCTCTCTCTCTCTCTCTCTCTCTCTCTCTCCTAATTTTAGCATCAATCTTATGCTATGCTCACTGTAAAATGTGGTTGTTTAGTCCAAGGAAAAGCTCAAACTGGTCCTGGACTTAAGGTCACATTTTTCCATAATTCTGTAGGTCAGTGTGAAGGGACACATGGGCCAATACAGGCCTCCTGTCCCCAGGGTTAGTGTAAGTTATAGGGGATCTGTCCAGTAATAGCTCTCTTGCGTTTGATGGATACAATATATTTATTATACCTTGGTCTACCCTGGGAAGAAACATAAAGTAATTATAAAATTTCTAGGCAGGAGTTAAACTAGAACTCTGTTCCTTATCAAAGACTCACAAATTAATTAAAAATTGAGACCAGCATAGCTTTCTTGTGTCTGGTGCTGCCAGGTTGTCATAGAAGTCATCATTACAGAGCTTTTCAGGAAATGCGGCCACAAGAGGCCAGAGAGACTGAGTGGTGAACCACACCAAGCACTGAACCAGTATGCCACCAAGGAGGCTCTCACACCACCAAGGAGGCTCTCACACCACCTGCTTGTTCAAATAACAAGTTTGTGACCCTGTGACATCACATTGCCTTCCTGTGCATTTCACACACTCTGGTAATTGAGATCCAATTCCTTTCTGACATAAGTGCAATTAAAATTGAAGATGCCACCCAGAGCAGCCTCCAGACAACCTCAAAGATGGGGCATCCTCAATGGGATGCAACAAGGCCTAATACTGAGCAACCTCTCACATGAAGCTCCCTACATCCAGAAGTGGGACCAATCACTGACTCCCATATTTTTTATTAGTACTTATTTGGCAGGTATCCAACATTGGCCTTCTATAAGGATAAGTGCTCATTTCCTCCCATATTCTCCCCATTGGCCAGGGGATGTAGTAAATTCTCTTTTACAGCATGGTAGCTGAGACTCGGAAGATAATATGACCAATGTAAAGAGATACAGCTACCCAGCTCCACACCGAAGTGGTCAAACCCAATCTGGGTGAGTCTAGAGTCGGGGCTACTCATATAAATTTGCCACCACTTCCTAGAAGAAAATACATATCTCTTTTCCCTAGAAGTTGTCAGTAAGTGGGCTTCCTTAGCTGGCAGCCTGATTTCTCTCCCTCGCCCCGCCCCCCACTTAGGAAAAGTGGGACCAATGCCTTGGATGTTATCATGGTGCGTTCTGAGGGAGGGTGACACGGTGGCCAAAGGGAACTGTCTTACAAGGAGCAGCTCCTCAATCTGCCCCTCAGTGCTGGCCTTTCTGAGGATCAGAGGTACTGGCCTGGAAGAAGCCGAAGCATGCTCCATATGCATGGGTCGCCCAGCCTCAGTTGCTCCTAATCTTCCTCTATTGCTTCATCTTCTCCACTTATGAAGCACACACATTGTAAGGAACTCAAGTCCCCAGCAGCATGGTAACATACACGTCAGTGTTTCACAGTGCTGCATAGACAAGTAGCTTTTCCGTGTTCCTAAAGAAACACACGCTCTGCCTCGTTTGTATTTCATGTCTGAACTGCAAGCTAACGTCTACATCTGCAAAGAGCAAAGCCTACTGGAGTGTTCAGGTACAGTTCTGAATTCTGTAACTGTCGCTTGGCTCTCAAGTGGTCCCGATGGCAGATGCTGAGTCCCACCCAAGTACATACCAAGGAGGCCCTCTCACAGACCCAAATTGTGCCCTGGGAATTGGGCACGGTCACCAACTGCCTTCCAGTACCATCTGCACTGACTGAGGGTGGAGGGAAGAGTGGGGTCTGGCACAAAACAGCTGTCCTGCCCTACCCCGTTGACCCCAACCTGACAGTACTGAGCCAAATCAGGAAACTGAGCTCCAGAGCACAAGTTTTTGGCTGGCATTGTGTTCAAAAGATCCAAAGGGCACAAGGGCTCTCGGTCCCAGCCTCTTCCTATGTCTTTGACCTGTGAACAGGAACTGCCCAGCCAGAATGAGGCACGCTCTTAACAGTGAAAACTGGAACCCATTCCACTGCTCTTCCAGCAGGACGGAGCTCAGGGCCTGTGGCTCGGTGTTTAAAGACATGCTGTTAATTCACAGCCTTTTATGAGGTTTCGCATTCATTTCAGAATTTCTTTTGCCAAGTTTTTGTCTCATGGTGAGCTTTTTCTCCTTGGGATAAAAATATATCCAGGCTGGCCGGGGCCCTGGAATCCACAGGGTTCCTGCAACAAGAGTGACACCTGCTGTTGACAACGAAGCTGGTGATTTCTTGGTGGAAATTCCTCATGAACTGATGGCTTACCTAACTCTGACATCTGGGAGAAGAGAGTGGATTGGTTGTGCAGGCAGGAAGGACTGCTGCATAGAACAAGCAAAATCAAAAGAGAAGCCAGTGGTTGGAACAGCGAGGAAAAAAAAAAGATAAGGAAGGGTTTCTTTGCTGGGTAGAAATTTTGAAAATCGAAGTTTCCTCTTCCAGAAAAGGCTGAGCCAGCGGTGCCACTTTCCAGCTGTAGTCATGAGTAGCTTAAGGGTCAACCATGCCACCAAGGAAGGACACAGAACTTAAAAGCCACAGCCACTGAGGCCTGACTCTGAGGCAATAAAAATCTGTCCTGGCAGAGGAACCATCCCAGATGCAAGGGGCTTTGAGGTCACTTCGAGGTGACTGCAGACGGATTATAGAGAGGTTTACCAACCTCATGCCCTTCCCTGCCCTGAGACAGAGCCCTGGAGGTTGCAGGTTCCACAGAGCTTATAATATATTAGCAAGAAATTCAAATACACAGTGCTCTGACTTCTATAAAACTCTGGCAACTGGGCTGGCCAGACAGCTTAGCAGATTAAAGCACCTGCTTAGATAGACACAGGGACAGGGGTTTGATCCCAGGCTTACCGTGCCAGCCCTGCCCCTGGGGCACACTGAGATGTTATTGAGACTGGGTAGTGGTGGCGCATGCCTGTAACACCAGTGCCTGGGAAGCTGAAAACAGGAGGAGCCGAATGAGTCCACTCTGTACAGTGAGACCTTACAGACCCTGTATTAAAATACATAGGGGGGAAAAACCTAGCAACTAGGACGGGGACTGTAGGCCTCAACTCTTATGTCCCACTACTTCTCATTTAGGAAATAATTTTATTATTCCTATTTCAATTCACTTTAGCTTTTAATTAAAGAAGGATATAAGGTATCTGTCTTAGTTACTTTTTACTTGTTGCTGGGACAAATACCTGACACTCAAAATGAAGGAAGGAAAGGTTTATTTAGCTCACAGTTCATGGAGGTTTCAGTCCATATTCGACTGACCCAAGACTGAGTGGAGCAGGACAGAGAGCATCTAGTTCATGGAGGCGGAACAGCAACAAAATGGTGGCAGAGGCAGCAAATCAATCAGGGCAGCAGAGCAACAGCAACAGCTCTAGTCTGTCTCTCTGTCTCTCTTTATATTCCTATCAGGCTCTCTGCCTTCGGATATCCACCCTAGACCACACCCATAGCCCCAGCCCTACTCAGACCGATAATCCCATCAGTACTAAAACACATAATCCCAGTGACTCATAAGTCAAGTCTCAATCTATAGAATCCCCCCCACATGACTACATGAGGCTTTCAGGGGACAACTAGACATAAACCATAACAGTATCAATAACTTTTTAAATGCTTTCCATATAAATTAAAAAACTGTCAAGATTTTAAACAACTTTCTTTGCAGGTGAGTATGTCAGTACTTTTTTTGTGTGTGTGGGGATAGTCTACAGGGTATCCAGGGTCTCACTACTATATGGGACTCATTGTAATCCTCCTGTTTACAGCCTCCCAGGAGCTGGGATTACAGGTGCTTTCCACCAGGCCCAGACTCAACTGGTAGTGCAGCAGGACCCCGGCAACTGAACTCCCGGCCCTTGCACCTGTTTGCAGGTGCTTTAATGTGCTGAGCTATTTGGTCAGCCCCTATGTCAATACTTTCAAAATTATAATTTTCACAATCCAAAAATATCTTCTCATTTATATGGATATGAAATGCAGCTTTTATTTTGGTCTCCACAGGTTATTATTACCGTCATCACTAATAAGAAAGAAAAACCTTAGCTGGGATGAGGAGACATTCACTTATAATCCTAGCACTCTGAGAGGCTAAGGCAGGAAGATTGCAGGTTCGCATCCAGTCTGGGCCAATTAACAACTTCCCAAGAGCCCATCTCAAAACACATTTTAGAAAACGTAAAGAGTAAAGAACTGGGCTTATAAGTCAGTGTGAAGGTTGTAACTTCAGTCCTTAGAACGGGAAGAGAGAGACAGAGAGAATCTTAAAGTTAAGGGAGAGAGCAGTGACCAGGGCATCTCCTGGATGTCCGTATGCATTGAATGAGGAAATCAGAGTTTAACTGAGTTTTCAAACTTAAAATCTGCTGCAATTTTTACATAGACTGAAACTCTACAAGAAGGTCTAGTTTTAAAACTGGAAAAGGAAAGAGCCCATATGTCTTCCCAGCACAGTGAAGGGAAGACTGGTTGCAGCCCGAGACCTCTCGCAGACTGCTTGTCAAGTCCAGCTGTGCCGGCGCACTCTCCCCATGTGAGCTCCAGTGCCCCACGTCCTCATGTGTAGCCGCAGGGAGTCACCCTCCATGGTCACTAGCCCCAAGCACGGTAGCTTCGAGCTTGGTGCTACTATATCTGTCTTCCACTTGTGTAACAGAGAGTTACAGCTTTGTCCAAGGCTATGAAGCCGCCATCTGCAGCTAGCAACCAACGGTGTGGTCCCAAAGCTCTCCCTGCTGAGGTGGGCACTCTGAAAAGACAGGCATCCCTGGGAAGGAGCACCGTGTAACTGGCCACACCTGCAGGCAGGGTCTCCCCCACACGTTCTGGGCTGGGCTGCAGGGCCTTCTGGACCCATGGTCCCCAGACGTGGGGGCTGAGTCTGATTCTGCCAGGAGTACTCAGACTCCCTGGAGCACTCAGGCTTCATGGCCACAGGTGCGCTGCCTGTGACAAAGAGCCATCGCTGTGTGGCTGCCTGGCTCCTGTCTGTTCCACTGATTCCCTTCCTACTGCTTAATACATTTTCCTCATTATCAGTGTCTGGCCTGAAGGCTGCAGCACAAGCACTGAAAGACCAAATACGATTTTTTTTTTTTTTTCCAAACAAAAAAGAGCAAAATATTCCCATTTCAGATGGAGGAGCAGATGGGATGCTTGGCACTTCAGTGGGTTGAAAGTGACCCTGTGCACCGAGCTGGGGAGGGCGGGCTGTCACCACCAATGAAAAGACATGGAAGGGACGCGCTGTGCCTTCAAGTTTACTGTGACACTCCAGAGCTCCTTTCTCTGTGCAGCCGACAAGAAGAGACGCCAGAGGAGATGACACAGGTATAGGACCCAGAGCATCTGAGTACAGGGCGCCGCCTCTTACAGCATGGATGGAATCTGCATCTTCCTTCTGGTTTTGTGTGTGCTCTCTAACACAGATCCTTAATTTGCCATTTGGTGATAGGAGTGAAGCTACCTGCTCCTTATCGCTATTGATAAACTAAGATGAATGCGTGGAAATTTCTCATTCATTGCCTTGCACATAATAGATGTTAAATAATTTTTTTTTGCCTCCTTTGCTATGTTCAGTCAAAGATGTATTTTGGAAGCACTGTCTTCACAACTTTCTCTTTCACAGCTGGTAAGGAGAAGGACCAGGTGGACAGCTCTGACCGCCCTGTGGGTGACATTTATGAAAGAAGCTCTGTCTATACATAGGACAAGTGCGATCAGCACTTGAGCCAGGAGTGCTTATTTTAAACAGGTTCTCAGCCGGATGCAGATCTTTAAAATATGGGAATCTTGGACAACCTTTACTCACAGATCTTGGAGCTCTCTTCCAGTTTGGGTATTAGGTGCTCTCCAAATGTCCCTGTCTGTCCATCTTCATGGACGCCAAGCCCTGATTTCTTTATTTTTAAAGAGAATAAAAAGCAATTAAAAAACATTAGTAACAGGGGCCGGGGACATGGTTTGGTGGGCTAAGTGCCTGCTTAGAAAGCACAAGGACCCAGGTTCGTTCCCCAGTAACATATGCTGTGCTGATGCTGCACCGTGCTGGCCACCACAACGGGGCATGGTGGTACACGCCTACAATCCCAGTGCTCCGGAGGAGGCTGAGAAAGGAGGATCACTATAAGTCAGAGCTGCATAGTGAGATCAAATAAATAAATAAATAAATAAATAAATAAATAAATAGTTGGGAAGGTAGGGAGATGGCTCAGTGGACTAAGTGCTTGCCTGGCAAGCACAAGGTCCTGAGTTCAATCCCTGGTACCGCAAAAAAAAAAAAGATGATAGATAGAGAGAGAGAGAGATAATAGATAAATGATCAAAGAAAAATTAGAAACAATACAGAATTTCATTCAACAAAATGATAAGAATTCAACAATGGCTGCTGCACTGCATATTATTGTCTTCAAAGTAGTTGTTCAGATTATCAGATATAAGCATGCAAAATTGGTCAAAAAATTAAGCATTAACTGTTCCTTTTAATAAACAAATAAAATTGGTGGTACAATTATTTTAGCTATTGTGTGTATGTGTGTGTGTGTGTGTGTGTGTGTGTGTGTGTGTGTATTTCTTGACTTCTTTTGATGAGTATGAGTTGTTCACTTTAATCATTTAGAAACTAATTCTGCTCAAAACACATGAAGTTCTTTGGGCTGGATACTAAAAAAAATGGAATCAGACAACCCTAGGTATATCACAAGTTTACTAAAACACTGTGAAATCAAAGAAGCTACATCTGTTGGGAGTTCTTGGAGGAAAACATTGTTATCAAACGACTGTGACAGGACAATAGGAAGAAGAAGTGAGCAGAGGAAAGTGAGGGCAGTGGGCGATGGCAGAGAGCTTGCTGCTCTCCCTGCCAGGCGTTTCTGCTTCCCTTCACGACTACTTTGTTGGCCAAAGGAGCCAGCTTGCAAGGGCAAAATGCATCATGCTTTCGCTAAGATATGAGACATAACCGGAAGAGACTCCATGTTGAAATCAAGGGATTTCAGCAGCAGCCTGCCCTTGAATTATCTGCCGTTGCGCCACAGTCACAGAGCGGAAGAGCGAGGCATAATTTCCTGCATGACACTGGTGCACCACCGTTGCAATGGCCAGCTAACCCTGACCTAACTGGTCATTGTCCAGTTAGGTGTTATTCTGGGAAATGTTGTAGTTATTTTGTCACCAGGATGCTGGACGACACATCTCAATTCTTTGTGTTTTTTGAGGAAAGATTTCCAACAAGACACATAGGTCATCATGGAAAGTGTAGGTAGAGAATGTTAGATTTCTCAAGAGAGACATGGAGGGAGGGGGTGAGAGAAAGAGAGAGAGAGAGAGAGAGAGAGAGAGATCATAGAAATGAACCACCAAAAATGATGATTGCACTGAGATCTCAGATTACATTTCTATGAACTAGATCTTTCTAGCAATACCTTTTGATTCCTCTGAGATCATTATTCTTTCACAAAAACTAAAGTAAAAAGTGATTATGTTAGCCAGGCGTGGTGGCACATACTTGTAATTCCAGCACTTGGGAGGCTGAGGCAGGAAGATCGGTGTGAGTTTGAGACCAACCTGGGCTATAAAAGTGAGCTCAAGGCCAGCCTGAGCTGCACAGAGAGACCCTGTCTCAAAAAAAGGGGGGAAAAAGGCGACTGTGTTGACCTACGTCAGAGAGAAGTAGATCCCTGCTTGCTCTTCAAGTGGACACTTTTGTTTAGTCTGATTGAAGAGGTTTTCCAGTCCCTCACCTACAGTTTTAATGTTACAAGTGTCCTGTACCTTACTTCATGGTTAGGGGAAGCTACGTGCCGTTGATATAAAATTTGAACCAAAACTCTGCGTGAATTTCATCTATAGCTAATAATTAAGAAAGCTAAGAGGGAAAAATTGCACCTTGTTCACTTTTTGAACAGCCTGTTAATGTTTTTTAAGTCTTTAAAGAGAAAAATAAGTCAAGGTTCTGGAGGCGAGCTTATTCTCCATTGCCCAGGTTGGGATCTCATGCACTCATTTTCATACTTGTGTGAGGAAATAGTCCTGTGACGTGGGTGACGAAAACTGAAATGCTGTAACCACCATCCAAGGGACACTGAGTGACCTGAGCTGGAGAAGCAGGAAGGTCCCCAGAACCTCCTACGACAGGGTCTTCACCTCTAGTTCAGCTCAGTGAGAGTGACTTCAGGCTATGGCCCTCAAGATCTGCAAAAGACTAAATTTCCTTGGTGTTAATCCACCCTGCGAGTGGTGATATTTTATAAACGCAGAAAGCCAAGACAGTGAACTGCTGAGCAGATGAAGAGAAAGAGAGAGAGGAAGAAACGTGGCAAGAGGTCTGCAGGCAATGAGACTTAAAGGTCACAGACCGAATCTTCCTGAGCAGACCTGATGCTCTCAAAAATCAGGACTCAGGTAGGAAATAAAAATTATATCAAGCATGATAATTATTTTTGGCCACAAAAGCATTAATATCTGTAGAATCTAACCCTCCAAGATTTTTTTTTTTTGAGCTTAACATCGCTGTCTTTCTGAATATCAAATATCTTATGCTGAACTTGGAATCGGTATTTTCCATCAATCATTAATATTCTTTTTTTTTGTAATTTTTAAAATTTTTTTTCTTGTTTCAGAACTTTTGTTTGTATGTTTGTTTGTTTATTTTTATGGCCGGCTCAGCCTGCCCTGAAGGCAGGGCTGGCGCAGCATGTGGTGCCAGGAATCAAAGCGCGGTCCCTGCAGCCACCCAAGCTTTCCTAAGCAGGAACTTTAGAGCACTGAGCCATCCTGCCAGGCCCCTCAATCATTAATATTCTAATAAATCTCTATATGATGTAATAAAAGCAGTTACACATTTTTACACAGACATTTAGAAATCTAAGTATACATAAAATTGTAGCTGGTCAAACCTACAGTATTATTCCTAGTGTCTTATTCTCATTTAATATCCTTTTTTGTCTTCTTCTAAACCAATCATTTACTTGAGAGAGTATAGCAGTAACTGAAATTACATTAGAAGCAGCACACATCTAAAAGACAAGAATGGCAGGCATTCCAAGCGTACTTTTAGTGATACCCACTGCTATCCTCAGTGTAAAAAGTATTTTGGTGGTTCTTAGTACCATTATCTAATTCATCCTGTGTATATAAGTGCATGGTTTTGCTCCTGCCATGTTTCCAATTTTTTCTGTTTGCAGTCACTTTGTTGTTTAATGCTTAAGTCCTTGGTTTCCATTCAGCTGGGCTATGTCTTTCCATTTTTATTTCTTCTTTTGCGTTCTTACACTAAGGAGACTGTATGATATTTACACATGTAGGTTTGGTTTATTTCACTTATGAATATATGTTTAAGATGCATCCACTTATATATAAAATCTTCAAGTTCTCATTCTTTATAGCTGAGTAATACTCCATTGCATTAAAATACCACATCTTTTTCAACCATTTTTCAGATTATGGGCATTGTGGTTGTTTTCAAGATTTGCTATCACAAGTTGTGCTGCTATGAACATAGGTGTACAGATGTCACTATGATATGATGTTTTCAGTTCTTCTGGGAAAATTCTCATTAGGGGATCACTGGATAACCATGCAAGATAGAAGAGATTTCCAACTGACAGTTTAGTATCCAACCACGGCGAAACATGAAATCCATTGACTTTATTTGGTGCTAAAATGTCTTGATAGATTTATCTTGTATTTTTCCAGAAGATCCCGAGGAACAACCTCCAGTCACTGACGGGCAAAGAACAGGTAGGATCAAGGCAACCGGCAGCCAGCAGAGATGCAAGGCGCTTCTGGGATGTTGGTGGAGAGAGGATCCCACTTGGAGCTGAGCACAAGGTGGCGGGGAGCCAGGCATCAGGAGTCCACATCAGCAGAGCCTATATAAGGAATGCCTGGTGAAAACTCTAAATCCTCGCCTTCTGCAGAAGTAAACTGAAAATGCCTTAACTCAAAAAAAAAAAAAAATAGTTATTTAGAAATTAGTTCTGTCCAAAAGAAATTACCAAAAGATCTCAAAATCCTTGACTTGGGCCTGGGAACAGTATACCAAGGCTCCATGGCTTTCTCCTAAGTCTTCCACTACTCTTTGACCTATTTCTCTTAGCTTCTAGGGTTAGACAAGGTCAGGAGCACTCAGGGTGGTATAGCCAGAGACTCTGGTTTATTGCTAACCATGTGTTTTCATTCCTATTTGTTTTGAAAAAGCATGAGTATCTCTCTACAAATGTTTCTCCACGAGTCAGATGGGGTCTTTGTATCCTAGTAACTGGACCAGGTGTTTTCAGATACATATCCTTATTAATATTGCTCCAAACTATTAAAATGTAATTCAAAATGTCAATGAAAACATAAACAAAGTTTAGAAAAATCAGGTCACATAGTATCCACACAGAATAAAACTGAGATCTCTAACAGCTGTCAGAAGCCATGGATGGAAGTGAAAGCAGATATATTTGCTTTGATTTTTTCATATATATGTGATATACATAAATATATATGCATGTGTACATATATATATGATATGTCATGTCATAGTATATGCTGTATATACCTGTGATAAAGCTTAATTTGTAAATTTATCATGGTAAGACATTAATAACAACAGATAATAAAAATATGCTAATGAAATTACTATGTGCTTTGGGATCACTATTAAGTGAAATAGAAGTCACTTAAGCGACCTCTGGGACCCCTTGGTGCTCCATCTTACAACAGAGATGGTTGCCAAGGGAGCAACAGGTCAGCAATGTTCACAGCATCAAGGCAAAGACCAAGGGGCTGACTCCTGTGCTGGACCGGATGCTGCAGCAGGGGACATGAGTCACCTCCAGGCTTCTCTGAACCACACGATTTAAAGTCTATGAGTTGCCAATTTCCAGAGCTTTCCATTTACTACTTCTAGTCTGCGGCTCACTGTGGATAACATAAATCATGAGCCCTGGAGCCAGAGGTGAGGGGGACCACTGCCGACCCACGAAGGGAGTGCTGGCTAATCTTCATGGTCAGCTTTGCTGGACTAAGAGGTTCCCAGAAGGGCTGTTGGATGATGGGTGGTGATCGCCAGTGGATTCACCCACAAGTGCACTTTAAAGAAGGTGCTGTTAGGAGACAGGGCTAAGTTGGAGGTCAGTCACTGGTGACATTCGGGGTTGGGGGCGGATGTATCTCACAGGCCCTCATCCCTATGCTCTGCTTCCTGGCCTCCATGAGATGAACAGCTCTACTCCACTGGGTGCCTCTGCCATAATGCTTCTGCCTTGGAGCCAGTTAGCCATGGACTGAACCTTCTGAATCCATGCTGCTAGGAGATCTCACCCTGCTTAGGCTGTGGATGTTAGGTGCTGTGCATAGCAGCTGGATAGCTGCCCCCTGTACAGTAGGATAGGGATGTTCACAAACTGTGACTGTTCTAATGCGGCACTGCAATGTATTGTGTTGTATCATATTGCATTGTGCATGTTACTTATCAGACCAGATGTTCTCGTCTTCTGCTCCAGTTAGCAAGACAGCCCTCATTCTTTCCAGATCTTGATTGAGTCTAATCTTTCCCACATGACAAGAGTATGATAAGGACCTCTATGAATATTGACTGAGTGGGGCCATTGGCATCCCATGGGGTCAGCCCTTCCTTTGGATTTTAGAACGGTGTCTTAGTCAGCTTTCTTCTTTCTGGGATAAGAGCACCTGACACATGCAACTGAAGGGACAAGAGATTGGCTCTAGCTCCTCATTTCAGACAGCTTGTCTGGAGCTCCCAGGCAGGAAGGGCACAGTGGAAGGCTCTGGCAGCTGGATTTAGGGCAGCCCGGGGCAGATAGAAAGCAGAAAGTGCCAGACAAGGTGCCGCTTTCAAAGGAGACAGCCAGGAGCCTGGGATGCCCACGGGACCCAGCTCTCAAACAGCCCATGCAGCTACTGACTCTTGGAGGGAGAAGTGCGCTGATTCCCACCTGGTTGTTATGTAGACAAAGAATACTCATGAAGGGCAGCCCACATAGCTCAGAAGACTAAAGGGTCTGCTTAGGTAGAGTGTAGTGGCTAGGGTTCGATCCCTCAGTGTGCTGTGCTCACCCTGCAACCCCCCCCCCAGGTGTGCTGAGACCCAGATTGAGACTGGGTGTGGTGGTTACACACCTATAATCCCAGAGTTTTGGAGGCTGAAAACAGGAGGATCACCAGAGTCCAATCTACATAGTAAGACCCTGTAGACCCTGCAGACCCTGTAAAACAATACACATGTACCCCTGTTTTGGGTGTCAAGCTCAGGAAGTAGGGAGACACGGTGTGGTGTATCCTGCCTGTGCCTTCCAGACACCTGAAGGGTTTCTGCTAAGCACCCCTTACAAAATACTAAATAGGAAGTTTAGAATTGAAGTGTTAGACCTCTGAGGAGGAAAGAAAAAAAGAAAGAAAGACAGAAAAGAAAAGCCTTCGCTGGCTCTGTAGAGAAGGCTTCCTGGGGGAGGAGCAA
The DNA here is from genome assembly GCA_004027025.1 of Myocastor coypus. Lineage (NCBI taxonomy): Eukaryota > Metazoa > Chordata > Mammalia > Rodentia > Myocastoridae > Myocastor > Myocastor coypus. Next base: position 10,871 of record PVJA010017973.1, on the reverse strand, counting down.
ATCTGTGCCTCATGGGTTGGGAACCTCTGTCAGGTGCCTCTATTTCTGCTGTAAAATCCTGGTCCTCCCCGGGCCCTCCTCCCTGCTGGCCAGCCTGGTCATAGCCTCCTTCACATACCACAGAGCACCCTCACATATTTGTGCTGATGCCCAAAGCACTGCTGCTCATAGCTTCAATTCCTGTGCTGGGTTTTGACAACTTCCTATTTGTGGCTTTACCTAAACCATATTTCTGAGCGCTTGGCATTATCAGTACTGGTGTCGATCTGGAGGAAGAGGTGAAGGCCACACAGGCAGCTTCTGCCAGGGGCTCTGAACAGTGCCCTGGGCGCTGAGGCATCGCGGAGCTGGATCTGACAGAGGCGCTACTGCTGGTTCTGTGGGCCCTGCCAGGAGTGAGCCTCAGGACACTCAGCTGGACACTATGTAGACACTTTTGCTATCTGTCGTTTCAAGGAACGTTTCTCAAATGATAACTCACTGTCATTCAAAACAGAGGGGCCACCGCCGAAGCTCTTTCTGCAGGACCTGCACTCTCTCCAGGGGCTCCTGCACTCTGGGACACAAGGAGCTTGGATCGCAGTCACAAGTGAACATATCATGGGGGCCGGGTCAGGGCTCCAGAAGAGAAAACTGGAAGCTTTAGGGCTGAGGCCCACAACGGCAGCTCCAAGCATAAGCGCCGAGGTGCATTCTGGCCTATTTGTCTTTGAGAACATTTGTCCTGATGTTGGGGAAGAGAAGAGTTTGTTTTTCCACTCCTATTCACACCAGCTGCCACAAAGCAGCAATAAAGGCTCCGGGCGCAGCGCTCTGGCCGTAGATCACGGAGCAGCCCAGATGCAGATGGGCGCAGCAGCTGGTCCAGAGAGGTGCTGCGGCTGCCCCCTCCTCCACCCGGGCTCAGGATGCAGGGAGCAGCTCACAGGCTCCCTCGCCTCCCTCCCCAGATTTATGAAGCAGGAAGCAGCCGGCCAAAAATGCAAATCAGGAAGGGCCCAACTGTTCCTCTGTTTTTTTTTGTTTTTTTTTTTCTTAAAGTCAACTCACACCTAACAGCAACGCCTTGGCTGTGAGGTAGGACAAGGACCTGCCTCCTCCACTTGCCAGGAAGCTGGCCACTGAGCCCCAAAGGACGGCGACACTTTCACCCTGGAGACCAGCATCCCTGGAGGGTCAGTGCTGCTGTCCCATAGTGATCTATGCAAGAGGGGCTGGAAGACATTGCCAGCTCATTGCAGCACGGTGTGAGTCACCTTGAGGTCGTCTGTGAGCCCAGGAGAGCTGAGCTTCCACTCGGGGTGCTGCGGTCCCACAGACTCAATATCCGGGCTCAGAGCTATTGCCAGAATGGCGACCTTCAGACTTTCCTTCTGAGCTGATGCCACCTGTCACGTAGGTCTTTATCCACACTTTCTGAGCCCAGACTGGATTTCCTTTATGATCTTACATGGCAGCCCTGTGGAGCTCAAGCTCTCCCATGAGGCCTGCACTTGACCCCCAACCTCTTTTGTACATATGAAAAACTGACCCCCAAAAGTCCGGACAGTTTGCAGCATTCACACAGTGGCTTTGAAGAGGAACAGAGAGCAGAGCTGCGCTTACCTATGTGTCCTTACTCTTCACGTAAATATTTCTCTTGAAGTCCACGAGGCAGCCACTGTCAGAAAGAGAATGAAAAGAAGATCAAATGTGTAACAAAAATCCTCAGATTCATGGTTGTAATCTTAGCACCAGAAGCCACAACTTAAAAGCCCACCCTGGGTTAACTGCTCACTGCAAAAGGTAGAGTCAACCCGCACTGACTATAAAACTTCAGTTGTTCTTTAAGTGTGAAGGAATATCACAGAATAAGACCGATGCTTTAAACTTAGTGCACAAACATCTGGACAGACTGGCGTAAGAAAGCAGATGTCAGCATCTTAGAAAGAAGGAGAAATTGGTACATACGCAAGCCTGCATATCTGAAATTGCTACATACACAATCCCGCATATCTGAGATTCTACCAGCCTCAGATGAGAAATACCCAGAAAACAAAATTACTGAATACATAGCAGACATGCAAATATTCCTTTGGTTGTCATTCATCCTCAGACTGCACTATGTAATGATTTACACAGTATTCATGTAGCACCCAGCATTAATGGATCCTAAAGATGATTTAAGACTACGAAAAGATGTGCAGAGAGTCTATATAAAATGTGTAATATGATCTGTAAGGTCCTGGGCATCCTTCCATTCTGGTACCCCTGGGGGCTCCGGGAACTGACGTTCTCCGGATTCTGAGTGTACCAGGAGGAGGACGGGCTTGGCTCCTGCCAGCCGCCGCTCCCCGAGGTCGGCATTTTGTCCGCGAGGCCAGTGGCATCAGCGCGGGTGCTCCTGCTGCCCAAGGACTTGTACGCTCTGAGGACTGATCTTCACGTGGTGCTCTGCGGCAGCCTTCCTCTCTTTCCCATCAACAGCACGCTGGAGCAGAGCATGGCAGACCAGAGAGACACCGCCCCCTCAGGGCAGACCCGTACACAAGGTTTTTATCCAAGAAAGGAAAAACCGCCTGCAGTCTTAGGCTCCCTTAGTCACGAGATGAATTTGTGATGACGTGTGCCACACAGAGATGGAGACCTTTTGTGGTACTGGAGATAGAATTCAGGATCATTACTCTGAACTACACCCTCAGCCCTTTTTAATTTCCTTTTTTTTTTTTTTTTCTGTTTTTTGAGACAAGGTCTTGCTGCATCGCTTAGCTTTCCATGTAGGCTGAACCTGCCAGTCTCCTGCCTCAGCCTCCTGCTCTATGTAGACCTTCTGTGAATGCGCAAGTTCTAGCATTAAGGTATATGAATCTCCAAATTCAATGGGTTGGAACACATTTCAGGGGCACTGACAGAGTTAGGCACTCAGATATGAAAAGCTGAGCTCTCAGCGGGCTGGTCAGAGTCCTAGCCTGTTGGCCTCTGAGGCTGGGGCTCCCTGCGCTGGACAGGGCTCGGAGGGACAGTGGCGTTGACACAACAAATGCTAGGAAGCAGGTTCCCCTCATTCGCACTGGACTGCAGCGTGGTTTCTCACTACCTGAATAAAGGTCAGCTTCCTCCTGCTTGCCTGGTCCCCTATCCAGAACAGCTCCCAGCACAAAGGAAGCCCCTGCCAATGGGATGTAAATAAATGATCAATGAATAAATATTTAAAATTGCACATGTGCTGTATCAGGTTCAAGGAGTTTTTTTGTAGCTTGATGCTAACGGCCTAAAAATAATACCCTATGGCCAAACCAAGCCACTGAAACATAAATAATATGCATGCTCGAAATGGAGTAAAACTGGTTTCCCTGATGTAACACACCTGTTGTTTTCCCCAAACACCGGAGCTCTGTTTCTCATGGATATCATCTGGGGCTGAAAAAGAAAAAATACTGCTGCCTCTGCCCGAGCCCTGAAGTGTCTGACTGAACGTCGGGGTTCCACTCTGTGCTCTGTGTGTCTCAAAGTCAGAGGGTTCTAAGGAGGTGAAGGACACTAACAGCAGGGCTGCAGGGCCCTGGCTTATGGATTGGACTGAGCCAGGTGCACTCTGGGAGCTGAAGCAGGATGACTGGAAGTTTGAGTTCAGCCTGAACAAGTTAACCCTTTAGCAAGATCCTGTCTCGAAAATAAAATAAAATAGAGCTGGGGATGTAGCTCAGGGCAAAGATCCTGGGTTCAGTATCTGAAACTACAAGAAAAAAAAAAAAAAGAAAAGGAAAGGAAAGGAAAGAAAAGAAAAGAAAAGAGAAGAAATGAAGGCTCATCTAGGCCCCTGCATCTGGCAACTCTGAGAGCAACGAGAGCATTTCCGGCTGCTGATGTCATAGTAGAAAGCCTGTGACTGCTGAAGTCATACAAACGAGGACTGAAGTGCTTATGAGGAGCTCAGCAACATTTTGCAAATGTGTCCTGTTAAGACTGGCATCCCGGGGGTGGCAAACACTGATAGAGCTGAAATGCATCATCAGAGAACCATGAAGAGCCACAAAGTCTGCCATGGCTATTTCTGCTGTTTGTATGTGGGACCCAAATTTGTGGCCAAGCACATGCTAGGCCCATGCCTTCCCATGAGCCCTAGCCCGAGCTATGGCTTCTAAACCTATTGGCTTAGGCTTTCTATAAAGCCCCACAGAAGCCACTGTGGTGAGTGCCAAAGCGTCCCCAGCACAGCTGTCCTGATATCGCACAAACTCGAGGAAACGCTGCCAGGTGCCCCGCCCTGTGCCTCGGTCCAGGACAGTGACAGAGCAGCCTCCAGAGCTGCCCGGTGTCTCAGCATCAGGAGGCAGAGGGCTGTGCGTCTCCGCCAGCCCAACCCCAGGGCCCAAGCAGCACAGGGTGCCATGCTGGAAGCACGCACCTCCCCAAGGGCTCGTCCTCTGAGCAGTGAGCACAAACCTGAGGTGACAGCACAACAGAAACACTGGGCAAGGGCAGAGGCCAGCCAGAGCAGGAACTCCTGCCTCCTGGCTCTTTGGGGATTCTTCCCAAGACACCTACAGCCTGTGCACAGGCTAAGCTGTTCAGCCATTGCCATGGACATGGGATTTAAACATGGGGAGCACAGCACCTATTGTCAAAGGGGAACACTGCGTGATTCTTCACCAATATCGAAGGAGAACCTTTCAACGGGCTGCAGAGAGCAGACACTTTTAGGGTCTACTACTGATGCAGGAAGAAAAAACTGATCACAGGTGGATGACCTCTAGTAGGGAACCTCCAAATGATATAAGGAAAACCGATCCCCAACCTGAAAAGTACCTAGGATGAGTTCGTGTTCTCTAAAACCGACGAATGAATTTTAGGAACAAACAGAGGTCATGAGCAGAACATACTTATTGAGGGAAAGAAAGCTCCTGTCCAAGAGAGGGACGGGACGGGGGTCCCAAGTGGGTGTCTCCAGGAAGCTATCTCTTCCAGGTACTTTTATAATATAAAACCACGCAGTGGGGGAGGTCTAAGGTGGAAACCATGGAAAGTGGATTAGGTGGGCATGAGGTGGGACAAAACTATGGGCAACCAATGAGGTTACGAGCACCCTTGCTCAGATAAAATTGATTAAGGCCCATACCAAATGGGGAAGGGAGTCCTGTAGCAAGCAGGCTTGAATAGGAACAGGGTCTCTTCCTACTGGGGGTTAGGGTACAGACCCATTTAGGCTCTTTTAAGGTGCTTGATACCTATGTAGAATCTCAGTCCCCGATGCACGTTCCTAGGGAAGCGTGTGGCTACCTGTATTTCTTCTTCTGTCTTGAGGTCTGGCCCACAGCAGGGGTGCCTGCCTCTTGTAAAGCTGCAGTCACCTTTTCTTCCATCCTGTCTCCTTGAGGGCCTGGCCTTGTCTGACTGCCTATGATATTTCTATCTAATTTAGCTAGAACACTAGAGTGCTACAAAAGAGTTGTGCGCCACTGTGCCACTGAAGCAGACCTGCTCCAGAAGCAGGGCCACTGCCCTGCAGGGTGCCTGGAGGAGCCCCATGGGAAAGGCAATAGGAGCTGTGCTCGGTCAGGTCAGGCCCATAGGCAGACAATGTCACATGCTCACAAAAGCACACCTGCTTCTCTGCACCTGTGCCCAAGTGCCCAGCACCAGGTGCCCTGCTGACAACGCTGGAACAAACAAAACCTCCACAGATGACCTTCAGAAAAAAGATGCCACCCGGCATGGTGGGACGCGCCTGTAATCCCAGTGCTCCAGGAAGCTGAGGCAGGGGGACTCCAAATTTCACCGCAGCCCAAGCAATTTAGAGATTTAGGGGAAACCTTGTCTCACAATAAAAAAATAAAAAAGGGCTGGGCCTACAGCTGCATGCCGAGGACCTGGGAAGGCCCTGTCTGTCACAAGACACCTGCACACCTCAGCCTGCAGTCACCCGGTACGGGAGGGCTGTGTTCCTTCCCTGTCCATGCCAATTTCTAACTTCACCTAAGCTGAAGCACCCCAACTCAAGTTGAAGCACCCCATCTCGGGCTCCCAACAACTCCTGCCAGGTTCTGCTCTTCTGGTGGGTCGTTGTGGCCACACCAAGCATCTTCCAGTCTGGTGCTCATTCTTGTGGTGCTGTCCCTTTGGAAGGCACGCCAAAGCGCAAAAAGCAATATGTCTTCCTATTTCTGAACTATACCAAGCAGCAGGCTAGGGCTTTCGATAGCTACATGTGCTGTATCAGTGATGTGCAGGGCCTACCGTGCGCTTGGTTGAAAATGTTCCTGCAGGCATTGTCTCATTTAAGGAGGCCAGAGTGGCCCAGCCATTTGGGATCACAGCAGGAGGGGAGGAGCATAGCTGTGTGGAACTCTCTTCCAGGCCAGGCTGGGCTTGGACAGGCAGAGGTGGGGGGGGGGCTGCCCGGGAGATCCTTGAACACGCGATTCCCTAGAAATGAAAGACTTGTCAGAGCCCCCAGGACTAATGAAAACCTCGTGCAGTTCCAGGCTCTGGCCTGGGGAAGCCTGAGCAGAAGCCAACGTCATGGCCTCGGTTAGGAGATAAAAAGTCCTGGAGCCGCAGCGCGCCGATTCCATCCATGGGTGTGCGTTCGCTGCTGAGCAGGATTGCTGCACGTGGGAGAGGCAGCTGTCTGAAGGCGGAGCGGCAGCGGCGTCTTGGTCCACATCCTGTCTTCCAGCTCCCCGGATGGTCGGATCAGTGTGATCTCAGAGTCCCCAGCCAGGAAGCTTACACTTTCTAAAGGATCTGGGGCTCCCAGGGGAAACTGAGGCAGGCACTGCCCTCGCTCACTCTCCTTCCCTGTGTCTTACACACATACACACTCTCTATCTCTCTCTGTCTCTGTTTCTGTCTCTTTCATTTTCCCTGTCTCTGTCTGTCTTTCTCTCTGTCCCTGTCTGTTTCTGCTTCTCTCTGCCTCTCTCTCTCTCTCTCTCTCTCTCTCTCTCTGTCTCTCTCTTTGTAGGACCATGGTTCAAACTCACGACCTTGCACTTGCCAGGCAGGAACTTGTGCCACGGAGCTATCTCCCCCAGGCCCCCCACCTCTTAATGGATATTATCAAACATTACCCAGAGCCATTCAAAGATGCTTATCAGAATAGGTGAATTTATCATAGAGTAAGCTGACTCTCAAAAGCTACCAAAGCAAGAAAAGGTAAAAATATGCAATTTTTTTTTTTTTTTTTTTTTTTTTTTTTTGTAAAAGCAGAAAAAGCATTCTGACATTTAAATTCCACTCTTAACTTAAAAATCCCTAATGAAATGAGGGTGAGCAAGAGTACACAGTTTCTTCTGGTTGCAAAACAAAGTCTCGGCAGAGCTTTAGACTGAACCAAAGTTTGTTGCAGAGCAAGGTTCTCCTCTCTGGGCTGGGCAGATTGCTGACCTGGGCCGTCACCTCTGGTGCAGCCTTAGGTCCTCCCTGGCCCTCATCCGCTGTAGAGAAAGAACGGCACAGTGCAGACGCCGGTGTCCTACAAACATATTAGCTTCGTTTTGTTTCATAATCACAAGTCATAAAAGTTTCAAACACGATAAGGAGAAAAGGATTTTACTCACGAAAGAGATAGTGGAACACTACAACCTAAACTGAAATCCGAGGAAACTGGTGAAATTCTGCACGCGCTCAGGATGAGTGTGTCCAACTTGGGAGTGATACAGAAGAACCAAGAAAGTGAGATCTAGATGTGTAAAAGTGTCAAGACAGTAGATTCTATTCAAGAATAAATGAGGAGGGCTGGGCGGGATGGCTCAGTGGTCTAAAGCGCCTGCTTGGGAAAGCTTGTTCGATCCCTGGTACCACATGCTGCACCAGCCCTGCCCTCAGGGAGGGCTGAGTCGGCCATAAAAATGAGTGAATACACAGATAAAGGTTCTGAAACAAGAAAAAATAAATAAATAAAATAAAAAATTCTTTAAAAAAAAAGAATAAATGAGGAAGAGCCAGCCAGATAGCCCAGCAGACTAAAGTGCCTGCTTAGGCAGAGCACAGTGGCCAGGGTTAGATCCCCCATGTGCTGAGCTGGCCCTGCCCCGAGGGCTCCCTGAGACTGGCAACTGAGACTGGGCATGGTGGCACATGCCTGTGATCTCAGTGCTTGGGAGGTTGAAAACAGGAGGATCACTGTGAGTCCAATCTACATAGTGAGAGCCTATTGACCCCATAGACCCTCTACTTAAAAATAATAATAATAAATGAGGAGGTCCTTGGAGTGTCTGCTGTGGTGGGGAGGGAGCAGAAAATGCCATTGCCGAGGCAGGTGGGGTGGCTGATGAGAAGTCCACAGCCATACTCATGGTTATTGCTACAACTTTTCCACTTGGAAAAAGAAATCCAATTGAATGCATCCCATGAATATATCATTTTAACAACTTTGAAATCAGCCTTAGGCTGGTGCACACACAACCTTAATAAATGGGCTTGAGCTCTGCTGAGCTGAGAGGGTCACTGGAAAAGTAACTTGAGATTAGAAAATGTGCCCCACTGATTAAGAAGCATTAAGTGACCCCAATACTGGGCAAATCCACCAAGTTATGCTCTCCTGGGAAGCAAAGCCCCTGGCCTCAATCTTTGCCTGGCCTCTGCCTTAGCCCATTCCCTGAGGCGTGCAAGGCTGGAACCAGACGTTACCTCAACTGGCAAACAAAAGCGATCAAGTCCGGCCAAGGCATCAGAGCATCCCGCTACAGCACGTGGACAAGGGCTGGAATGGTGGCTGGAGCAAAAGCCTGAGGGATCCAGGGCTAGGGCTCGGGAAAACACCACAGTGCCTAGGCACTCAGAGAGAGCTACGCTTCCTGGCCGTCCTGGCACCAGCCGTGTACAGGCCAGGTGACCATCACGGGGCTAACTCGAGGCCGCTGTGCCTTTTCTGTTTCTGCTTACAGCTGACGCCTGCAAAGTTTCTTTTCCCCAGCACTCTGCCTCGACCCTGCGCACCTTCCTGATCTATACCAATAGAAGCCATCAGCTCTCAGGCCCCATGGATGTGTGTTCTACAGAGAGCACTGCACTGGGCCATCCCAGAGCTCCTCAACGGTAGGACTCTTCCCTTATCTTTTTTCTTTTTTTTTTTTTTTTTTCTTCCCATCTGTGTACAGGGTTCAGCTAGGTAGAAATCTCTACCCTTAGAGAAGGATGTTCAGACCTTTAGTCCCCACTGTGTCACCACAGTGGCCCTGGGTGATTGTTTACCAGAGTGAAAGTACCACTTTAAAAAATAAGAAACTTAGCCGGGCGTGGTGGCACATGCCTGTAATCCCAGCACTTGGGAGGCTGAGGAAGGAGGATCGGTGCGAGTTCAAGACCAGCCTGGGCTACAAAAGTGAGCTCAAGGCCAGCCTCAACTGCATAGTGAGACCCTGTCTCAAAAAGACTAAATAAATACATAAATAAATAAATAAATAGAAACTTGACCCATCTACCATGAATGGATAAAGACCATATGCTGTGTGTATGCAACGGAGCCTACTCTGCCATACAGAAGAGTGAGCTGGAGTCACTTACAGGACAGTGGCTACTCCTCGGGACCATAGGGTTAGGCGAGGTAAATCAGGCCCACGAAGTACAGCTAAAGAGCAAAATGAGAGTTAGACGACAGGACGCAGGGAATGAGACCTTCTGCCAATCAGAAGCGTGCCGAGACTCGGGGGGAGGGAAGGGGAAGAGGCGGGAGAACAACAGCACACTATGTGTGGGACCCCGCCCCAGGAGGAAGGCCAACAGCGCGTACTGCAAAGACAGACAATTTTTGAACAGTAAGAGGTTAAAAAATAACTTGATGTGAAGCTGCTGCGGCTTCCCAGGGCCCCGTTGGTTAGTGGAGCAGATGCTGAGGGCTTCCGGCTTTTTCCCCAGCCTCTCTCCACAACAGTACGCTGAGTGCCCAGAGCAAGGCCAAGCAGCTGTGTGTGTGTGGCAGGTGTGGGAATCGCTCTCCTGGCTGTGAGAGGGTTTGTCACTTGCACGGAGCAGTGGCCCTCCCTACAGCTCCCACTGCTGGCCTTTCACTTGGGTTTGCTGAAAACACTCGGCTTCTTCACTAACCCTTAAATCTTACTTAGGCATCCTTCCTTGGAAGACCCATGGGACTAGGGCACAACCTCGTAATCCCACCGCTCTGGGAGGCTGAGGTTAGGAGGCCTGCAGGTTTGAGTCCAGCCTGCACAATGGAGAGATTTAACAATACCTGGTGGCAGAATGAAAACTTAAGCGACGGGCTGGGGATGTCTCAGTGCAAAGGCCCTGAGTTCAGGCTTCTTTGCTGAAAAAAAAAAAAAAAAAAAAAAAAAAAAGAATAAAGAAAGAGGAGGACAAACGTCAAGCAAGAAAGAAATGAACAGCTCAGGCCTCAGACAGCGCGAAACTAAGTGTTTTGGCGCCACCTACTGGCCATACTCTGTCACTACAGGACTGCTGACTGCTCCTGCCTGGTCCTGTGACCTCAACGCGAGCTCCATGGCGCGTTTGACGCTCCAGGTGCTTATTTAGGAATTCCTCTCCAGGTCACCTGGGCCCGGGGCAGGACAACGGAAGCTGAACTTGATCTGTTCTCGGGGTGACCTTCCCATGAGGCCACCGTGCCTCTTTCTGGGCCTGGTAGAATGTGTCCTGTCTCCTCTGAGAAGAAGGCTCCCCCTCGCGGTGTCCCGTACAGACCCTGTCTCCGGCTCTGCGCCTGACGCTCGACCCTTCCTTTGTCCAGGTACCAGTCCTGCAGGAGCTTCTGGAGGGAAGTACCCGACCACGGCCTCTGAAGAGAAAAAGCGCAAGTGGAGCTCTCCGAGGTCTGTGCAGTCCACAACGACCTTGCCCGAGTCCCGCAGCACTGGGCATCGCTGCGCTCCGGCTCCGCCTACTCGCTTCTCCTTCCGCCTCCCCCTACCTTC
>PVJA010017972.1:0-40495 GCA_004027025.1 Myocastor coypus | reverse complement strand
TTTTTTTTTTTTTTTTTTTTTTTTTTTTTTTTTTTTTTTTTTTTTTTTTTTTTTTTTTTTAAGAGAAAAGAAATGTATTGTGGTTTGTTGTCTTAACATCCCTATACTGTAACTATCAGGATGTTGTGAAAATTGATTCAGTGCATGCTCTCTCAAGTGGTAAACCACAGTCTTTCTACTAGTCATAATGTGAGATGTTACCAGGGTGATTTTATAACAAAGTCACAGGGAAAGTTGCAATCAACTCTATGGAAGATTGTGGCTCATTTTTCATTTAAAAAAATTATTTTTAAAAATGTAAATGCTTCTTAAATTAGGCTGTAGTTTTGAGTCTGTTGCTTTGGCTCTACTACTAGAGTTTTGTGAATTTAGAGTTGCTTTATATAAGTGAGAAAGTCTTAGAAGTATCATTTCTGTAGGTTTTTTTTCCCTCTCCATGGAGAGTGAATTTAACCTTCCATTGCAAAAAGGGTGAAGATGCAGTTCTTGGTAGATAAAGCCTTAATATTATAAGAAAATAAAAGTAATTCAATGGTGGTTTCTTTCAAAGGATTGATTAGGACAAGTCACTTTTGGCAGTCCTTGTGTCAAGAGTCAGTATGAGCCTGGACTACTTCACAAAGAAAGACAAGGCTTAATGGATTGCACATGAATCAAAGTAATGATGGAAGAACATCCTGAACAGTAGGAACAGGGTCAGTACAGTTATAGACCAAGAAAGGGGCAGATTTTGCTGGACTCATAAGTGCCCATGCAAGTGAGGTGTCTCAGTGATAGGTTCCTCTATTAGGATCTACATTTTAAAGAAATTCCCAGGACCATGGTATGTACAGTAAAATTTGTGAAATTTATTGCCTGAGATGCCTGCCAGGGCCACATACCTGTATTAGAGCTGTAAAGAAGACTGGAAGCTTTCTGTGAAGGAAACCCAATAACAGCTGTCAAATAAATGCTTCATGGCCAGCACCACCCTTGGGCTTAGCCACAGTGGAAGGCCTGGCAACTGTTCATAGTCAGGAGTACTTCAGTCTGTTGCTCTACTGCCATTCCCTTTGCCCTCACTATTGGGCTTGGTGCCTTTGATGGTTTGGAATGCCTTTCTTCATTATACTGAACAAAATCATCCTCCTTCAAATTCACCTTCATCCACTGCCCACTCCCTCTAATGCTTAACTAGACCCTTTGCTCTTCCTGAGGGCATGCAGAGTCTACAGACACTTCAGACTGACTGAAGTAGGGTTGGAGCATGGAAAACTGAGACTAGCATGACTAAGGAGGATGGTGGGCTTGCAGTCCCTGACATAATAAGTATGAGTCATTGTTGATAGGTTATCAGAAGAGCCTTTTTTTTTTTTTTGCGGAACTGGGATTTGCACTCATGCCCTTGCACTTGCCAGGCAGGCACTTGTGCCATGGAGCTATTTCCCTGGCCCCCAGAACAGCATCTTCTTCCTATTCAGCAAGATCATTCATAATGCATTTTTTGGCTTCTAAGGAAAACCCTTCTGTTGAGCGCTTGAAATAGTATCAGTGGTAGAAGGACCAGTTGTGGACATGAGTATGGCTAGGTAATCATGCATTTCTCTTCATTACTGTGTCTTGCTCACAGCAGGGGAAGCAGTAACAAGCTAAATTCCTGGCCTGTTCTGTACCTACAGTAGTGTGGTAGTGCCTACACCTGGGCAGTGATACCTGCAGGTCTGAAAAACTTCTGGCTCTGCTTTTTTTGGTAGAAGTCTAAGAAATGAGATTGATTACTTGAGTTATCTGCCTTGTAAAAGAGTCTCCCACCACCCTAACAAGACTTTGAAATTAGCATCACTTATCATTGAGTTTCCAGCTTGAGTTCCATTTTATTGAGAATGATTGGGGAATGAAATTTTCTGGTTAGTTGACTGCTTTGAGTTAGCAATGTATACTATACAAGTAGCATATTAGTAGGTTAGTCTTTGTGCTTACTGGGGAAGGGACTATGTTGTGCCTAGTTGAATAGCAAATGAGTCCCATAATGAACCCACTATATCCTTGGCCTTTAATTTGATAGCACATGGACTCAAGAGAATGATAGTTGTGAGGAGGAGAGGAGTATTAGGGGACTTACAAGAGGCAGAAGAGCATGTGGGTTCAGACACATCACTTGATAAATTCTAGGAGAACCCAAACTGATATATTAGGTAGGTTTATCATAAGGACCAATGGCATATGAATTATACCATTAAGCTCTAGAAAGGAAAAAAGATATAAAAGTGACAAAGAAAACAAAGTCCTCATTGGCAGTGTAAAAACTTGATAAATGTAGAAGACCTCATTCTCAAGAGTGCAGGTAGATAAAATCGTACTGTCGTTGGCCTTTTCTTCATTCTTACTCAGCCTCAAGGCATTTAGTAAGGCAGCATGGGAAGACTGGTTTCTGTACTAGGTAGCTGCAGAGTCCCTGGACTCTGACATTTCACATAGTCTGATGTCACAGGTGAAGAATAACAAGTCCTACATGAACTTTCCCACCTTCTTGTGCTGTACAAGAGAGGCAAGTACATGATTTCCCCGACCTAGGTTCACAAGCTACTGCTTTGTTTTTGTCAGATGATGATTACATCACTTCGCTGTATCTCCCAACATATCCCAAGCTTGCAATTTGGATCTATTGCATGAGTGAGTGAGCGCACAAAAGTGTAGCTTCAAGCCTGAAGATAACCAGTGGCCCAGTAGGTCCTGTGAGAATTTGGAAAGGATCAGAACTTTTGTGGAAGCCTTGTGGCAGTCTTGAATTTGCAGAACATAGTCAATGGTTGCTTTTATATGACCCCTCTATCATCCATTGCCCCCACAGTATATGCCAGTGTCCCTTTAGTATTCATGCTGTTTTTTGCAGTAGCATCATTTGGATCTCATACTTAAATATCAGAGGCCATCTTTATAAGTCCTTGTTCTTGTTTTTCTGAGATAACATCTTGCTGTATAGTCAGTCTGGCCTTATATTTACTGTGTAGCTCAGGCTGGCCTCAAATTCACATCGTTCTGCATCAGTCTTCCAAGTGCTGAGAACATAGGTGTTCATCACTGTGTCTGACTTAGTTCTGAACTGATAAAATGCCAGCATCCAAATGCATACATGTATTCTGATAGGTGAAATTTTTCCTCAAAATAAAAATATAGTAATATTTATATTTAGCAAATGTTTTTAACACAAAATATATTGACCATGTCAGTCTGAAAAGCCTTTTGAGAATCAGACACTGGCTGCTTCCTACATTCCTTTGGATTTAAGAATGCCATTCATCCTAAGGTTAGTGCCTTAGCTAAATCGATGGCATTTGGATTTGGGGCAAGTATGGATGAAAGAGATACATAGTAAGTAGGATGAAGTTCTTAAAGCACTTCAGTTTTGTCTTTATTCAGAAAAGGAAGGCCACTTACTCCTCCTCCACCTCTTTCTCCTCTTCATCGTCGTCTTCCTTCTTCACCTTCATCTTCTTCCTCCTCCTCCTCCTTCCTTCTTCCTTCTCCTCCTTCATCATGGTCATCATCTTGTCCTTCTCTGCCGTCATCGTAGTCTTCTCCTCCTCCTTCTCCTCCTTCTTTGTGTGGCTGCAGCTCATCACCATGTATTTCAAATGTATGTTCTTTCTTATACTACAAGGTGATTGTAACCCATAGTAGGTTAGTGGTATGTTGTAGTAGTAAAGCATATGCTTATCATGCACCAGGTCCTGGGTTCAATTCGCAGCACCAATAAAATTAAATCTAACTAGCATTACTGCTTTCCTTTTTGTATCATAGTTTTGTGGGGTTTTTTTCTTTTTTTTTTTTTTTTTTTTAATTTAGCATGTCATTTTTAGAGGTATAGAAATGCCAGGGAGATAGCTCAGCAGGCAAAAGCACCTGCCTGGCAAGCACAAGGTCCTGAGTTTGATCCCCACCTGCCCCCCCACCCACCCCACCCTGGAAAAAAGAGGGGAGGGGATAGAAGTAATGGTATTGTATGCGACTATTTCAGCTACACACTTATCATAAGATACACTTTGAAAATTACTTTTCATTTGTGATAATTAGGTGCTTGGTATGTATAATTGTGTGTAATGAGAATTAATGAGTTTGAGATCTGAATGTCCTTTTTCAAAAAGTTACTAGTATGGAATGGATAGTTGACAAGTTTTTTTAAAAAGCACATTTTGATTTAGCTAAGTTGCTGTGAAAAGTATTTGAG
Source organism: Myocastor coypus (assembly GCA_004027025.1). Taxonomy (NCBI): domain Eukaryota; kingdom Metazoa; phylum Chordata; class Mammalia; order Rodentia; family Myocastoridae; genus Myocastor; species Myocastor coypus. Next base: position 36,288 of record PVJA010017972.1, on the reverse strand, counting down.
TTGTCTATTGCACTTTTACTATTGATTACAAAAATATTACTGTTACACATGATGCTCTGAATTTAAACAAAATGCTTTGTGGCTTGTGTTTTATGAGTCAAAAATTACATGGTAAAGCCATGTTTGGTGGTGCATGCCTATAACCCCAGCAGTTCTGACACTGAGGCAAGGGGATTTCTATAAGCTGAAGGCCAGCCTGGCTGACATAGTGAGTTCAAGCTCAGCCTGAACTACAGAGCAAGACCCTGTCTCTAAAGCAAACAAACAATATACAAAATCATGTATATGATCAATTTTAGTAAGAATTTTTAAAAGGTGTTTAATTTGACTCACCAAAAGCTGTACTTTTAGGCATGATCTAAAATTTACAAAATTAAAAATGCTTTTTAAGAAGTAAATACTGTTAGAAAGAAAGAAAGAAAGAAGTACTGTGATGATCAGGTGTAGTGGCATACCTGTAATCCCATCAGGATAGTGTTCAAGGCCAGCCTGAACTGCGTATTAAAACCCTGTGTCAAAAGAACAACAACAAAAAATAGTATTGGCTACATAGTAAATGCCCACTGAGGGCAGTTGCATGGGTACTTTGCTGAGTAGATGGACTAAACTTGAAATGACCAAAGAAATGAAAGCTTAGGATCCTCTCTCAGCTAATTGGAAAGCTCTTTGGGATGGAATTTCTTATATAAGCACTTGGGGTTTCTTTAAATTCTTGTGAAGTTAGTCAGCTGGATGGCGTATAAAGACACTAGTAAGTCTGGGTAGTGGAACCAAATGATGGGTACGTGAGGCAGATCCAAGTCTTGAATACTAAGTATACAAGGATGATACCTGTATAAATAAATGAAAACCCATGGAGAATCTTCAGGCTTTTTTTCCATCATCCTTCAATTTGAAGCAGGTAGTCATTCACTCATTACAGTATTTTTTTGAAGAGCTTCAGATAGGCAGAGAGCCCAAGCGTATATACTCTTATAGTCTCCTGCTTAGGAATCTCACGGGATGAAGTGCTAGCATTCTTTGAGTAAGTTTCAGAGAATTACAGGTCTGCTAATTTGAAAATCATATCATAGATTAATTAACAAAAACTAACTAGATGTCACCTCTGCTAATCTCTCTATGCCTAGAATGGGTCCTTCCTTCATCCCAGATAGCTGCTAAGCCCCATAGAATCAAGCATTTTGCTATGTCACACACTTCCCCTTCCTGGAATTGACTTCTTAGGATTTTCTAGATTTTTTTGTGTGTTATTTTGGTTTTGAACTGTTTTGTAGACAAGATCTCACTATGTAGTTCAGGTTGACCCTGAACTTACTGTAACCCAGGCTGGCGTCAAACTCACAGCAGTCCTCCTGCCTCAGTCTCACAAGTGCTGGAATTATAATCTTACGTCACCATGCCTATGCCTAGCACAGAGTTCTGTAGATTTTAATACATCACCCCCTCCCCACCTTGTGCTGGGGCTGTCAAGTTGCATGCTAGAGAAATACTGTAATTGACCTATACTCCCTTGTCGCTAAATTTTTATGGTTCTATTTTTATTCTATGATAGAAATACAAATTTTCTGTAGCTTTTTGTTCCTCACCTAATGACTTTAAAATATGAATTCTTTTTGCACAGTTCCTTTCTCCACAGCCTGTTTTAATGCTTTGTAAAATATATTATTTTGATAAGGTTTTATTTGCTTTTCAGTTGTTTCTAAATAATTTGTGGGCTTTCTTATTTACCTTTTTGTTTTGTTTTGCCTGTCTGTTTGTTGTTCTAGCCATTTTGGGGTCTCCAGCTAGTGGAATTCAAAACACAATTGGTTCCGTTGGCTCAGGTCAACAGAATGCCACTTCTTTAAGTAACCCAAATCCTATAGACCCCAGCTCCATGCAGCGGGCCTATGCTGCTCTTGGACTACCCTACATGAACCAGCCCCAGACGCAGCTGCAGCCTCAGGTTCCTGGCCAGCAACCAGCACAGCCTCCAGCCCACCAGCAGATGAGGACTCTCAACCCCCTGGGTAGGTGAAGAAGCACTCAAGAACTTCCTTTGTCCACATGTAGGAAATGGATAACAATTCTTACTGAAATGCAAGGCTGCTTTCAGTTCTAATTTTTACTTTAGATTCAGTGGTTGAAATAACAGCCTTCTAAGAAAAAGCTATGGTGTCTGATGCAAGGAAGATATTTGATGCTTGTAAAAAACGAAAAGAAAAAGGCATTTATAAGAAAAGCAATGCCTTGCTGCTTGCTGTGCCATATCTGTCTAGATGGTTTTTATGAACGACAGGCCATGTCTCAGAATGCAAAGGCTGTTATCTTGGAAGCATGATTTTTTTGTATCACTTGTGTAGCCTCTAGTAGAGCACTTATTTGAGAAAGAATGGGTAATTACCTTTTCCTGGCATGCCTTGATGATGGTCTACCCACCAATGGAAGTGGGCAAGACCTGGACTCTGGTTGGTCAGCAGTAGGATTCTCAGAAATGACTGTTGTAGGCTTCCGGGTGGACCAACATTTCCTCTGATCTATCAGGTGCCCAGCTTTTAGTAACTTGCTCATAGGTCTGCACAATTTTTGCCTTTTCTAGGTATTATTTCCTTACTAGTTTTCTCCAAACAGAAGTGGCCATTTTAAGCTAAGGCTCTTGGTGCAGGGACAAGTGCTCTCTGTGAAGGTAAAGCTGTTGTGCTAATTTCATTCTCTTTTTAACTGAATCAGTATTTGAGACTCAGAAATGATTCTGAAAAGCAGCCAGTTAAGCAGGGCATAGTGGTACATGCCTATAATTCCCCACTTGGGAGGTTGAGGCAATGGGATCACCACAAGTTTGAGGCCAGGCTAGGCTACATAGCAAGTTTAAGGTCAGGCTGAACTACAAAGTGAGAGTCTGTCATTGAAAAGAAAATGAGGGCCAGTGAGATGGCTCAGCAGTCTAAAGCACTTGCTTAAGCAACCACAGGGACCACTGTTCGTTTCCCGGTACCACATGCTGCGCCAACGCCACACCCAGGGCATGCTGAGCTGGCCATACTAGGTATATACATTTTACAAAAAAATGAAAGAAGGAAAAAACCAAGGCAAAATCATTTTATACAGTGGTATCTTGGTTCATGAACTCAGTTCCTAATTCTTTCTGGTTGCAAACTGAATCACATTTCCCCATAACATCACTGTTGCACCTAACTGTTGGATTTGATTTTTTGCGTCCAGTACACTTTGCAGCCAGAATCATAGAGTGAAGTTCATGAACAAAGATATCACTGTATTGCTTTCTGGAAAATAACTGCCTTAATCACTATCAAATTAATACTGAGAGACTACGTTGTATCCTAATACCCAAGTCCTAATATGATTTCACTTCTGTTAATGTTGTAATTTGGGAAACTATGAATGATCTATTTCTGAGTCAAGTTCTTATTTTAATATGAAGATTATACAGGGTTTGGTTTTTTTGTTTTTCACTTTTTTCCTGTACTTTTTTTTTTTTTTTTAAATGTATTTGGTGCAAGGTTTCACTACCCAGCTTAGCCTTGTGATGATCCTCCTGTTTTCAGCCACCCCAGCACTGGGGTTATAGGTGTGTGCTACCATACCCAGTCTTGGTGGCTGGTTCAGCACACTGAGGACCTGCTCAGTCTGTGATATGGGGGATCAAACCCCAGTCCTTGACACTTGCCTAAGCAGGCACTTAATCCACTTAGTTATCTTGCTGGCCTGATATTTGTAATTTTATTTTATGGTCTGACCCAAAAAATAAAATGACAAATAGCTGACAGCTCACTCTATTGTCTAGAGTGTAATTATTAATAAAGCAAAATTGAAGTTGGAAGTGGGCTTGTTTATAATGTACCCCACAGCCATAGAGTCCACTGAGGACAACATTGAGCCTTCAGAATATGCCTTATTTTAGTTACAGAGTAGCGTGGGAAGGAATTGACAACAGAAGTTGTATATGTTGGTCTACATTTCTGAAAATACAGCTCCCAAGAGTTTCTACGTACTGTTACTATAATGAGTTACGTATTTATGTTGTGACTTTTTGTCTGTTAATAAAACTTTGAAGTATGATAAGTTAATCAGTGTATCTGTCTTTAAAGGAAATAACCCAATGAACATTCCAGCCGGAGGAATAGCAGCAGATCAGCAACCACCAAACTTGATTTCAGAATCAGCGCTTCCAACTTCCCTGGGGGCCACCAAGTAAGACAGATTTTTATTGGCTTTTAAGTGAGGGGGACAGACAGGCATGAGTATGGGTGGTGGTCATGTACAACTCTTTGATCTTTCTCAGTGTATAGAAAAGAAAATGCTTTAAAGCAGGTGTGCCTAATCCATACCCCATGTAGGGCACTGGACAGCTGATAATATGGTTCAAAAGGTAGTAAATTCTGTTATTTTTAGCAGTGTTTTTCATGACTTGGCTGTATGGTGCTCCAACACAGAGTTCTTAGGCACAAAGGAACTGTGTAAGGGAATCCATGTTATAGTAAAGACTCCTGCTACGCAGTCCATCTATTGGAAATCCATGGTGTTTGAGACATGGCATGTACTTATGATACTTCCAGAATAAAATGTTGTGATTACCAATAATGAAGAAAGTTTTACAGTATAACTTATTGCCAATAATGAAGCAATTTTAACTATATATTTTATGTTGCCTAAGACTATACTTTGTTCAGCAAGGCCCAGGCAAGCCAAAAAGTTTGGGTACCTGTGCCATAATGGGAAGGTGGGGAGCATCAGCTTCCATTCTTCTTATTCAGTTACAAATGTAGAACATAATAGTTTGAGCACAGTTTGAATTTTATTGACCATATAATATTTGCATCACTTAAACTTTTTAACTTGTGTATGATTGAGTCCATTTGAGTCACTTGGGTAGCTACATAAGTACCCCGTGTTTCTTTTGTCTTCCTCAGCCCACTAATGAATGATGGCTCAAACTCTGGTAACATTGGAAGCCTCAGCACAATACCTGCAGCAGCACCTCCTTCTAGCACTGGTGTTCGGAAAGGCTGGCATGAACATGTCACTCAGGACCTGCGGAGCCATCTAGTGCATAAACTGTATGTACCCAGGGTGCTATTGGAGTTTTGGAGTAGGTATGATTTTGTCCTTATTTGCCCATTGACTCCCAGGTGACATTGAAGCTGCAGAGGGTCGTTTGCTTCTTCTAAAAAGTCAACCCCTTTGCTTGCTGGTAGAGCCCTATATGAGCCCGATCTCCCAGACCCCTGCTTCCAAGTGACAGAGACATCCACAGAGTACAGAGGAGTATGACCAGCAGTCTGACCTCTGTGCCAGTAATTAAATCAAGATCTTTGCATTCTCTTGTGGTTCAAAACTGTCATTGTAGAAATCCCTGAGAACTAGAGGGAAATAGATCCTATTGAGTGTAGATGGCACAGCCATCTGTATGTTTGTTAACATACAGAAGGTTAGTAGTTAATTTCCTCAAACTAGGTATCTCAAATTGAAGATGAAGTTAATAAGCTAGATTTCTTAACTCTTCTTCCCTTATTTTGGTCAATTCTTTTAACTAAAAAGTAGTTTATAAATTAAAAATATGAAGTAATACTTTTCTTCAAATGACCCAATGCATATCTTTCATAGGATCACTTCATGCATGAGAAGTCTAGGGTTTGTCCCAACATCATTCATTCCAAGAGTGAACCAGTCCTGGTTTTATAGTTCTTATGTGATCATGTTGAAAGTACAATAATAAGAGTATATTATTGCCTTTACAGTGTTCAAGCCATCTTCCCAACCCCAGATCCTGCAGCTCTAAAAGATCGCCGCATGGAGAACTTGGTCGCCTATGCGAAGAAAGTAGAGGGAGACATGTATGAGTCTGCTAACAGCAGGGTAGGTCACAAGGTAGCAGTTAAGCCTGTGTAGCACCTGCAGTGGAAAGAGTGGCATTCATCTAGTTTGTGATCTATAGTGGGGAACCTCTGTGATGTGGGGACTCCTTACCTTGATGACCCTGACTAGGGAGATGTCTTGATAAGACCCTAGATACCCCCATTGTTCTCTTGTTAACTACAGGTGTTATACTATATGAGTACAAAGGGTAAAAGCCCACCATATGAGTAGGACGTGTTCAAGGCCCTATGTTTGATTTTTAGCATCAAAAAAAAAAAAAAAAAAGCAATTGGTTTGTTAGAACTTAAATAGGTCACTTTTTTTTGGTTTGTTTTAACTGCTTAACATTGAATGTTTTTAATTTTCTAGGATGAATACTATCACTTATTAGCAGAGAAAATCTACAAGATACAAAAAGAACTAGAAGAAAAGCGGAGGTCACGTTTACATAAGCAAGGCATCCTGGGTAGCCAGCCAACTTTACCAGCCCCTGGGGCACAGGCCCCTGTGATTCCACCTGCCCAGTCTGTAAGACCTCCAAGTAAGAACTCCATTTTCTTCTATCAGATTTTAGCCTGTTCACTTGTATTTCTACGGTATTTGGAGGGTATTACTAAGAATATAGATTATGTATGATCAAAAAGGCTGTACTTTGGAAGTTGTGACAATACTCCATGAGGATAAGTAGTTTTTTTGTGGGAAGGTTCTTTAAAGGATGCCCTGACATCAGAATACTAGTGCTTTTGGATTTACTGACCATGTTTTCTTCAAGTTTCAAGTTTTCCATAGGAAATATCTTATTACTGCATCAAAGGTTAAGTTACCAGTGTGTTTTCCCTGCTTTTTTTTTTTTTTTTTTTTTTTTTTTTTTTTTTTTTTTTTTTTTTTTTTTTTTTTTTTTTTTTTTTTTTTTTTTTTTTTTTTTTTTTTTTTTTTTTTTTTTTTTTTTTTTTTTTTTTTTTTTTGCCATTGTAGATGGACCCCTGCCCCTGCCAGTGAATCGCATGCAAGTTTCTCAAGGTATTTATTTATTGTGAATCATACTTGAACTTTTTAATAGCCATAGCATCTGTTGATGTTTTTCTTTTCCTTGTGCTTGTTAGCCTTTTCTTATTCTTTCCATTCCTCTTTATTGATAAGAATTCAGGTCTAGAAGCAGTACAGATCTGTTACACTTGACAATTGTCCTTAGAAATTATAGAAAAGATATCCAAACAGGTCAGAAGAACTGTTTAAAACTTGAATGAACAGGCAGGAAAGTCCATAAAAGAAGCATAGTTGATGGGAGGAGGAGGCATTTGTGATAGCTCAGGAGAGTTAGTGAGTCAGCCCTGGGCATGTTAAACACTTGGCTGGGACTGCTGTGAGCTTAAAGGTTCAAGACAAACTGGCAGAAGTTTGCTTCAAAAAGGGCCAGCCAGATAGCTCAGAGGATTAAAGCACCTGAGGCTGGTGGTTCAGACCCTGAGCCTGCTGTGTTGGCCCTGCCCCTGGGGCACACTTAGTCAGCAGTTGAGACTGGGTGTGGTGCTGCACCTGTAATCTTGGGAGGCTGTAAACAGGCAGATCACTATGAGTCTGGTCTAGTAGTGATACCCTGAAGAGCCTATAGACCCTTCCCTAAAAATTCAAAAAACAAAAAACCTATAGTTTAGTGGAATAAAGCACCTGCTTGGGCAAACACAGTGACTGGGGTTTAATCCCCAGCATGCTGTGCCAGCTCTGGCATGCTGAGACAAGGCATGGTGGCACACACCTGTAATTCCCAAGGTTGGGAGGCGGAAAATAAGATCACTACCAGTCTGGTCTATGTAGTAAGACTCTGCAGACCTTGTAATAAATACATTTCAAAAAGAGTGATAGCAACTCTAAACAACTGTTAGAGTCTCTTTCTTTTCTTTCTATAAGGGCAGAATATTTATTGGAGGAAAGTAAACTTGTATCTTAGAGACAGAAGGGGGACCTGAGTAGGTTGCCCATCTTTCTTAAGTCAGAATACTATGGAAATTTCAGCTTTTGAGTTATGAGCAAAGAGATACTTGAACACCTTTTAAGCCCTTGACATACTGAGACCTGAGTAATATCCAGATTCTGAAGAAAGTAGTTTTGCATGGCTGACAAGATAGCTCAGTAGACTAAGCGCCTGCTAAGGCAAGCACAGGAACCAGGGTTCAATTCCCAGCGCCACGTGTTACACTGGTCCTGCTCCCAGGCACACTGAGCCATCAAGACCAGGTTTGGTGACGCATACTTGTAAATCTAGTACTGGGAAGGCTGAAAACAGGATCACTGCAAGTGTGAGCCCTACATAGAAAGGAGTGGGGGGAAGAGGGAAAGGATTTGTTGCAGTACAAGTTAGTTTTTTTTTTAGGAGGGGTTAATATTTTGCCAATCTTACTCTTACTGTTTTTTTTGTTGTTGTTGTTTTGTTTTGTTTTTTTACTTTTTTTTTTTCTTATTTAAGAACCTTTGTTTATTCACTTATTTTCTTGGCCGGCTCAGCCTGCCCTGAGGGCAGGGCTGGCACAGCATGTGGTTCCCGGGGATCGAACAGTAGTCCCTGAAGCCGCCCAAGCTTTCCGAAGCAGGCGCTTTAGACCACTGAGCCATCCCGCCAGGCCCTCTTACTGTTGAAATAGATGTAGAATAAACTTGTCAGGGACTTATTTAAGGAGTTTAAAAAAAAAAAGAAATTGGAGAAAACAAACCTTAGGAAAGTGGCTAATGCCACGTTGGGGAGGACAGGACTTTGTCTGGATAAACAGATGGTATTTCTTTGAGGTCTAATGAAACAACACTCAGTAGAAGAGGTAGTTTCTAGGTAAGAACATACCAGCCTCTCAGTATGACTAGGTCTATGTAAACGCAGATTTTAAAAAATATTTCCTAGAGCCAGGCGTGGTGGCTCACGCCTGTAATCCCAGCACTTGGGAGGCTGAGGCAGGAGGATTGGTGCAAGTTCGAGACCAGCCTGGGCTACAAAAGTGAGCTCAAGGCCAGCCTCAACTGCATAGGGAGACCCTGTCTCAAAAAGACAAAAATAAATAAAGACAAAAAAAAAAAAAGATACCTTAGCTGGGCGTGGTGGCTCACGCCTGTAATCCCAGCACTCGGGAGGCTGAGGCAGGAGGACTGGTGTGAGTTCGAGACCAGCCTGAGCTACAAAAGTGAGCTCAAGGCCGGCCTGAACTGCATAGCGAGACCCTGTCTCAAAATACAAAAAAAAAAAAAAAAAAAATATTTCCTAGGACCTGCATATCTTATTATGTAATTGATAAATTTGTCAAGGAGGAAATTTTATTTTTTCATCATTGTTATTGTTACTATTACTAGTAGTTCCCTGGAAAATTCACTGGGCCTTTTGTTACTTGATTATTTGAGGGTGGCAGTCTTGGTGGGGTTTTTTCATAGTGGAATCTAGAGTTTGCGGTGCTGGAATAGATTCATGGTGCAATGTTAGGATCAAGAGCACTAGACTGAGAGTGTGAATGATACCCATCCTAAATAGGTTGGATAAAACAGAGGTTAGAAAGAACTATGATTGTACCTTCCTCGTTTTTGTTGTCTTCTGCTTACCATGAACTGATTCTACTCTGTGATGACATTCTGCCAAGCTACCCTGCCTTGGAGTCAGCTGATTATAGAATGAAGCCTCTGCAGACTGAGACTTTTCCCTCTTTAACTTTAGGTATCAGATATTTTACCTGACCAATAAGAGTAAAGTAACTAAGACAGAATTTGGTACTAGGGAGGTCAGGTTGTTGCTCTGACTATACCTGATTATGTAGTTCCGGAACCTTTGGGACTAGCTTGCATGAAGAGTTTGAAAAGGTTTGGAGATTCTGACTGAAAAAATAGAGCCTAGAATTTCTTAGGCTGTACTCGATGGGAGATTCTGGTCAGAGCTCAGAAAGCTGATTAAAATCCTGCTGGTGAAGACCAGGCTTGGGGGGGTTTCTACACAGATGATGTGATTAAGCCGTGGCAGAACTTGAAGAAGAAATTTCAAGGGATTCAAATGCTGAAGTAGTGGCATGCATACTGTTGGGAACTTTTAGCCAGATTTATGTTGAGAATCAAGAGAAAGAGCCCAGCAGAGTTACTTAAAATGTTTTGAGTTTGGCTAGAAAGGCAGCTCCAGCAAAGTTGTAGACTTCAAAGATGGAGCAGAGATCTTAAATGCGAAGAACAGGAGAGTAGAAAGATGTCCTAAGAGTATAAAGAAAAGCAACAGGACTCTGCCCTTAACAACCTAAGAATTGCAAAGGTGAAGTTGCTTTGAGTAGAGAGTCCCCTAGGATACAATGTTCCAAAATCAGGGGGCCTGGCAGGATGGCTCAGTGGTCTAAAGCGCCTGCTTAGGAAAGCTTGAGCAACTTCAGGGACCACGGTTCAATCCTCGGCACCACATGCTGCGCCAGCCCTGACCTCAGGGCAGGCTGAGCCAGCCATAAAAATAAATAAATAAATAAACAAACATAAGTTCTAAAAAAAAATGACAGCAGCCTAGGGAAGTTGTTCCTTGGGATTTGGTCCTTAGGCAGGTACTCAGCCCTTACAGCTAAGAGAGAAGGAAGCCTGGCTGCAGCTTCTGCTGATAGCAGACCTTGACATCAATGGCATTGGTTTTATATGCATGCAAAATGCCAGAGTTTCGGGGTCAGGAAGGCTTCCCACTGAGATTTCAGAAGGACCAGGGACCCAGGCAATGTAACCCTGAGAGGGTCAGTATGTGAAGATGTGTAGTAGAAACGCCAAAATTTTGAAGAAGCCAGAAACCTGGAGGGAAGCTGCACAGAAGGAGCACAGCTGGCCAAAGAGAGAAGCCATGGGAGCCACAACCACCAGAAGAGCAGTAGGGGTTGAGCCACGCAAGCAAGTCCTTTGGAGTTTACAGCTTGCCACAGATCACTAGGGATCCTGGAAATCAAAGTATGGGATCTAATGTTTTCACTGGTGGATTTTGGTCTTGCCTTCTTCTCATTCTTTGCTATTCTTCTGTTTATAACTTTAGGAATGGAAATGTCTATCTCATGCCATTAAATGTTGGAAGTATTTAACTTTCTTTTCATTTGGACGGGAGCTTGCAGCTAAGAGTTTGCCTTAAGTATCATGAGATTTTGAACTTAGACCTTTCAACAATGCTATAAAGTTAAGACTTTAGGAGCTCTTAGAGATGGACTAAATACCTTTTGTATAAATAGATACATGGGAGTCTTTGTGGGGAAAACTCAAAGATGGATATTAATGGCTTTTGTTAGTTGTACATGTTCTTTATGGCCTGCTCATAGCTACAGTAGTGTTAAGGCAGCACCTTCAGGAACTCTATCAGGAATTCTATGAGATCTCAGTGTTGGTCAGAGTAGCTTGGATTGGCATTTATTTAGGACTCACAGTTTGTCTCTTTACCCTGTCCTAGCTTTATCCATCATCTCATCCTTCTCCCCACAACACGGATGCCATTCTCCCCAGATATGAGAAAGTCTGTTAATTTAATCACCTTTTCTTGCTAATGTTGTGTTTGTGTTTATTTGTTTGTTTTTCTGGTATTGAGGATAGAACTTGGGACCTTGAGCTCACTAGTCAGGCAATTATGCTGCTGAGCTATCTCCCCAGCCCCCTCTGTCTTATTTAGAGTTTCTTTGATGAGTAGTTTTTTTGCTAATGTTTTTCCTAAGGAATCATGTGGGTGTGTTTACAGGGATGAATTCGTTTAATCCAATGTCCTTGGGGAATGTGCAGTTGCCACAAGCACCCATGGGACCTCGTGCAGCTTCTCCCATGAACCACTCTGTCCAGATGAACAGTATGGCCTCTGTTCCAGGGGTAAGTGTTCTTCCTGGGCTCTCAGTCCTTATCTTGTTAGAAACTTCCTTAACATGACAATTTCAATTATCATCTGAGAATCCTGTGGTATTTGTTCCTTTGGGTTGGGTTAAGCTTCATGCTTTCTTTACTTCATTTCTCAATAAATCTTTATTGTGACACCCAGGATTATTTTGCTATTACTTATTTTTATTAGAATAACAAATCCATAGGAATTTTTGACTTTGAGGAAGAGGGCTTTCTGAGGATGAAGCAGCCAGCCAGCCTCAATACTTGCTTTGCTGGAGATTATCGGCATTTGTTGACTCAAGCTTGCCCTCCTGAGGCAGCTTTTAAACACTTGAAAAACTAGTAAAAGGTGTGTTTAAACTTTAAATAATATAAATTGCTATTCAGAGAGCAGTTCCTATTTGGCTCATTTGCAAGATTGCTTGAGAATACAAGGAAAATGTCTGGGAGTAGAGCATTCTTAGTGAGTGGTAGTCTCTAGAGGCTCTAGACTAGAGCCATGTGTTCTGCAGCCTCAAATCTGTAAGGCCTTGAGGCTTTGGTTGCATTGTTCATATTGAAGACTGACTCTTGACTAAGTACTGTATTTCTCTTGATCCTTTTCTGTTAGATGGCTATTTCTCCTTCCCGGATGCCTCAGCCACCAAACATGATGGGCACACACACTAACAACATAATGGCCCAGGCACCTGCTCAGAGCCAGTTTCTGCCACAGAATCAGTTCCCATCATCCAGTGGAGCAATGAATGTGAACAGTGTGGGGATGGGGCAGCCAGCATCCCAAGCAGGCGTGTCACAGGTATTTTCACTGTGGGGACTGTGGCTACCAATGTTTATGTAGCTTTTTGTAACCTGAGCCTATTTCATGGAAGTTAAAATTTTGCAATATACATTTTATTTTTATGTATGAGTATCTGTTTATTGTCCTCCAATTTATCTTGTAGCTTTTAATTTGTTTGGGACTCCTCATGTCTATTCCAAGTGAACTTCATGCAAAGAATAGAATGGATTGTGATTTATCGTTTTATACATTTGAGTTTAACCTGTGATCCTGAGTGATCTTGGAAGTTTAGAAAGGAACAAATTCACATCCTAACTTTTTTTTTCCCTTGGCAATACTGAAATTGAATCCAGGACTTTTATACCTGGCTAGATTGGACTTGAACTTCTATAATTTCTCATTGCTCTGGAAGAGAAATGAGCACACCTTTGCTGTGAGGACCCAAAAGAGATTTTCCATCTCTTTAGCTTCCTTTAATTATCCAGCTTCTCTACTGTAGTACAAAGGCCACCATAGATAACACATAAACAAATGAGGGTGGTTGTGTCCTAATAAAATTTAATTTATAGGAAAAAAACAGATACCTTTGGCCCATGCACCAATCTTTTCTCTAAAACAGTGATTTGGATACATTTAGTGGAAGGTCCACATATAGTGCTGAATCACTGGACTGAAATATTTTGGTGTTTCAGTAACTCACACTTGTTGCATTATCTAAGCTATGAGTGGATAACATGACTGATGAACTGAGTGAATGCTCCTATGTGTGTTTAAGTCATAAATTTTTTTTTGTTGTTGTTGTTTTTTTGTTTTGTTTTTTTTCTTGTTTCAGAACTTTTGTTTGTTTATTTTTATGGCCGGCTCAGTCTGCCCTGAGGGTACAGCATGTGTTGCTGGGGATGGAACCGCAGTCCCTGCAGCCACCCAAGCTTTCTGCAGCAGATGCTTTAGACCCCTGAGCCATCCTGCCGGGCCCCATAAATGGGTTTTGTTTATTTTTATTTTTTTGTGTAAGTGGGTATTGAAGCCAGGGCATCATACGTTATATGGACAAGTGCTCCAGCACTGAGTTACGCCCCTAGCTCTATTTGTGTGTATTTAACAGTACTTGGGATTGAACCCTGAGACTGTGCACTAAGTTACATCCCCAGACCTTTTTGAATATTTTAAAACTTTGAGACAGGGCCTCACTAGTGTCAGAGTTTCCCAGAGTAAATTTGAACTTGAGATTTTTCTTGTCTTAGCCTTCCAGAATGCTGAAATTGTAGGCATGCACCACCACCCCTGGCTTCTTTTTATTTTTTTCATTTTGAAATAGGATCTTTTGTTAAATTGCCCATCTTGGCTTCAAACTCTTGCTCGTCCTATCCTGCCTCCCACATGCTTGGGATTACAGATGTATGCCACTATGTTTAGCAAGTCAGAAGTTTTGCTACTTACTATAGTTATGTAAACACCAAAGTATGAGAAACATTTGTAATGTTAACTTTATTTGAAAATACAGCCAGGTGTGGTGGTAAATGCCTTTAATCTCAGCATTTGGGAGGCCAAGACTGGAGGATCATTTGAGTTCAAGGCTAGCTTGGTCTGCAAAGTGAGTGTAAGGACAACCTGAACTATATAGTGAAATCTTGCTTCACAAGAAGACACACCCCCCCCAGAAAAAAAAAATAATAATGTTTGTTACTTTAGATACAAAGGTTGATGAATTTTTATATGCAGCATCCCTATGGACTTCAAAATTTATTTATGTGGGTACCAAGAATTAAACTCAGGACCTCATGCTTTCCAGGCAGGCACTGTGCCACTGAGCTATGTTCCTGGTTGTAGCATTCCTATCAAATAGGCAGATCTTATTAAAAAACACAATTAGATGGGGCCCAGTGGGATGGCTCAGTGGTCTAAAGTGCCTGCTTGGGAAAGCTTGGGCAGCTTCAGCAACCGCAGTTCGATCCCCGGCACCACATGCTGTGCCAGCCCTGCCCTCAAGGTGGGCTGAGCTGGCCATAAAGATGAGTGAATAAACAAAGGTTCTGAAACAAGAAAAAAAAAAAAAAAACACAATTAGAGTTTTTCATACGTTTAGTTATTTAAGGCTCTGTCACATTTCTAAATTGAACCAATGTTTTTAACGTACTATGTTTGTTTCCTTAGGGCCAGGTACCTGGTGGTGCTCTTCCTAATCCTCTGACCATGCTGGGGCCCCAAGCCAGCCAGCTTCCTTGCCCACCAGTGACCCAGACACCCTTGCATCAGACGCCACCTCCTGCTTCCACAGCTGCTGGCATGCCATCTCTCCAGCACCCTACGCCACCTGGGATGACGCCGCCCCAACCAGCAGCTCCCACTCAGCCATCCACTCCTGTGTCATCTTCTGGACAGACTCCCACTCCAACTCCCGGCTCAGTGCCCAGTGCTACCCAAACCCAAAGCACCCCTACAGTGCAGGCAGCAGCCCAGGTGACCCCTCAGCCTCAGACCCCAGTCCAGCCACCATCTGTAGCCACCCCTCAGTCATCACAGCAACAGCAACCGACACCTGTGCACGTCCAGCCTCCTGGCACACCGGTGAGCTTTTCAGTCTGTTGTCTTCAGGCCATTGCTCTTAAAAGATAACTATCCCATGAATATGCATCATTTTGGTGCAACGCCAGAAAGTATCTGCACCCGATAAACTGTGATAAGCTGAACTTTGTATCCAGCATTGGTCTAAAAGGCTGATGTGGTAGACAGATAATCATTTCACATGATCTCCCCTACTTAAAAGTGTTTATAGGAATTAATAATTCTGAGGCATCATACCTGGGGCATGCAGGGAAGATTTGTTTGTTTGTTTGGTACAGGATCTCACTTTGCAGTTTGGACTCATATTGATCTTCATGTCTCAGCCTCCCCAATGCTGGGATTACAGGTGTGGGCCACCACACCTGGTTTCCGTGGCTGGCTTGGCATGAGTCTGGCATGGCTTGCTACCAGGGATCGAACCCATGTCCTTGTGCTTGCCAGGCAGGCACTTAGACTGCCTAGCTATCTCTGGCCCCATGTGGAAAATTCTAAAAATACCATGTATTAGCATGTTCCCATTAGTTGTCCTGGTTTATTTGCTTCTGGTGTTACCAGAGATTGAACTCAGGACCTTGTATTTGCCAGGCAAGCACTTATTTCACTGAGCTGTCTCCCCAGTCCAATTGTCCCGGTTTAATTATTTGTTTGTTTGTTTTGTTGGGCTGTAGTTCGAATTCACAACCTTGCATTTGCCAGGCAAGCACTTGTGCCACGGAGCTATCTCCCAAGCTCCTGTCTTCAGAGTTTTAATAATTTTTCTACTGACTTTTTTTTTTTTTTTTTAATTTGATCAACGTATCATGGTCTTAATTCTTTGTCATTTGATCTGCTGTGGGGTAACTTTTTTTTTTCAGATGACAGAAGAGATTTCTTTTTCATAGTGAGATAGCAGAGCCAGGTGTATACCTCCTGTGACCTAGAACTTCCCATTATGCACAGAGGCAGTAACAGTAGAATCACAGCCACATGCTGTGTTGTAGATGCCCTTCAGACTGGACTGTCTTTCCTGGCTAATGACTCAGGCTGTGCTTGTCATGGCTGCATCCCCCTCCAAGTTTTCAGAGAATTGTAGTATAATTTTCTTACTATTCTACCTCAGACTTCTCCCCTCCTAAGATATACAAACTTTATTCTTAAGTACCAACAATATTTATTTATAGTAGAAATAGAACTTAGGGCCTGATGCATATTACTTAAGCACTCAGCCACTGAGTGGATCCCCACCCATGTTTTGTTATGAGATGGTGTTACTATGTTTTCCAAACTGGCCTTTAACTCTCTCCTCCCTCAGCCTCTGAATAGCTGGAATTAGAGGTAAGCATGTGCCACCATGGCTAGAAGGATGTAAAATGTATTTACTAAATGGCGAAATTGATCCAAACCACACCCCTAAAGAAGATACTCTTTCTGCTTATTTATAAGGTTGTATATGTACTTAGTCATAATCTGTTACTGTTTTGGCCTTATATAAGCACTCTCGTATGTGCTTTTTTTTGGGGGGGGGGGGGACCCCACAACCATGCTTAGGGCTTTGAGAATATTAGGAAAGCCAGGGCTGCAGAGATAGCTCAGTGGAATAAGTGCAAGGTCATGAGTTCAGTCCCTGGTACTACCACCAAAAAAAAAAAAAAAGAATATTGGGGAAGTGTTCTACCACTGAGCTTTGTCATCCCCCTACCATTTCTCCTATTCCTTAAGTAAGATCTCTGTGTACTTAAAGTTCCTTAAGACTGAAAATTTTATTTGCATGTGTGTGTGTTTTCCATAGTTTTTGTATTTTTTTTTCCAATTCTTTTATTGTTTAAATTTAACAATGGTTATATTACATATTTTCATCATCGGATTTGATGTGTATTTGATGTGTGTGCTAGGTACATACTCAACCACTAAGCACACCTAATCCTAAGCTTTTGAAACTTGAAAATATTTTAGTGGCACCTTTTCTCCACGTTTGCTTTCTCCAATGCTATCCCTGCCCTGTAGTGAACCTAAACTCACTAGACATTCTGCTTCCATGTGTACAGTTTGATCCCCTTCTCTCATAACTACTTACATGTTTGTAACTGTGCCTTTCATCATAAGTGTGAACCTTATTGAGGGAAATAATACTAATTGAGGAGGACTTAGGACAGCTAGAAGACTTAGATAAAATAAGTGTCTTCATTCTTGAGAAAAAACAAGTCATTTCTGGGGAAGAGGAGATAGCTCTGTGGCACAAGTGCCTGCCTGCCAAGTGCAAGGTCGTGAGTTCATACTCTGGTCTCACCAAAAAAAAAAAAAAACAAAACCAAAAAAAAAAAAAAAAAATGTTATTTCTTATTGACAGTGACTTTCCCTTGAGCTGCCTTCTTGTAACTTTTGTTCTTTGTAGGGTCATTATTAGGTTAGTTCTGAAAAATGCTATCAAGAAACTAAAGATTGGGTTAGCCACAGAGCTGAAGGTCATTTATGTTAACTGCTTTACAGAGTATGATTTTGCTTTCTCACAGCTTTCTCAGACAGCAACCAGCATTGATAATAGGGTCCCCACCCCCTCCTCAGTGGCTAGTGTTGAAACCAGTTCCCAACAGCCAGGACCTGATATACCTGTGCTAGAAGTGAAGGCAGAGGGACAGACTGAGGACACTGAGCATGATCCTGGTGAATCCAAAGGAGAGTCTCGGTCTGAGGTGAGTGTTGAAGTTAAATCTATGGTTCTATGTGGAAACTTTATCCATGTGTCTCCTAGGAGACTGGTGGAAGAGGATACATGAGACTGCCATGGAAGTCCCTGGATTGTTTCAGTGTTCCGTGTGAACATGGATTCTAAAAAAGATTCATTTCAAAATATGATATGTGACCATGTATGATGGTATATGCCTATAATCCCAACACTCTGAGAGACTTAAGGCAGGGGGAACGAAATCTAACTTCAATCTGTAATTTAGTATGATTTTCTCAGAGTAAAAGAATAAATATTCCTGGGAACATAGCTCAGTGCTGAGTCCTTTGAGTAAAACCCACCACCACTCAGAAAAGATGTGTGACCCACACACAATGGTACATGCCTATAATTGCAGCAGTTGGCAGGGCTGAAGCAGTAGGGTTGCAAATTCAAGGCTAGCTTGAAATACATAGTGAGACCCTGTCTTGATAGATGGTTGGACAGATGATAAGAAGGATTTATTTTACTTTGCCAAAAATAAAAAGCACTGGGATTGTTGGTATTTGTTTTGTTTTTTTGTGGCAAGAGAGAGGCAGGTTTATGACAGCTAGAAAACAGAGAGAGAATGCGAATGAATGAATGAATGAATGAGTGAGTGAGTGAGTGAGTGAGTGAATGAGACAGAGGGTTGGGGATATAGCTCAGAGGCCCAGTACCTACAAGGCCCTGAGTTCAATTTCCTTTTTTTAAAAAGGGGGAAAAAAAAAAAAAAAAGAATGGATAAATCAGATAGATCAAGGCCAGTGTGAATGGCTGACTTGAACTCATTATGTAGCCTAAACTGCTCTCAACCTTGGGGCAGTCCTCTTGCTTCAGTATCCCAATAGCTGATGCACATACTACTATGCTGATCTGAGCACTGACTTTTACTTTAAATGTTTAAGTTACTCAGAATATATTTTGTTTGTTTGACACAAGGTTTTGCTGTGTAATCCAGGTTGGTGTGAACCACCACACCTGGCTACAACCTATTCATTGTTACCTGTGGCAGAAACTAAATGTTGGTAGATGTTGGACTAAGCATAGCCTATATAGGTTTTGTTTCATGCTTTTTGCCTGTGGAGTATTTTTAAAGTCAGGAAATAAAACTAGATTTCTGACTGTCAGCATGGCAACAGTCCTGGGTATGAGCCCCAGCTGCAACCTTTAGCAGTTATACAGACCTTCAGATTAGTGAAAGTCTCCACTATTCTTTGAAGTCTCATCCTGTCTTCTGCCTCTGAACTAGGTAGGGCTTTAGATCCCAACTCTAATATTCTAAGTTACTCTTATTCCAAAGTAGAAATATCTACACGTGAAAATTATAATTACGTAAAGTACTATTGCACTTTTTTAGTGGTATCCAGGAACATTACCACTGAGCTACATTCCCAGCCCATTTTTGTTATTTTGAGAATGGAGTTTTTTAAGTTGCTCATGGTGGCCTTGAATTTGCAGTCTCCTTCCTCAGCCTCCTGAGTAACTAGAATTACAGGTGTTTGTTGAGCGCACCTCCAACTCTTAACCAGGCCACAAGATTTTAGGAGACTTCCAGAAAACTATTAAAAGCCTTTAATATTCATCTCTTGCCTGTTTTTCTGTTTTTCTCAAGTTGATGGAGGAAGACTTACAAGGATCTTCCCAAGTTAAGGAAGAAACAGACACAGTAGAGCAGAAATCAGAACAAATGGAAATGGATGAAAAGAAACCTGAAATAAAAGTGGAAGCTAAAGAAGAAGAAGAGAGTAGTGCTAATGGTACAGCCTCTCAATCAACATCTCCTTCACAGCCACGCAAAAAAAGTAGGTTGTGCTTTTCTTAACTTACTAAACTATGTGCCTTCTATCATACTGTGCTACACTGAGAATTTCAAGGCTAAAGCAGAAAAAAAGTTGTACATCCTCTTTTATCTTTCTTAAGTTTT
The DNA here is from genome assembly GCA_004027025.1 of Myocastor coypus. Lineage (NCBI taxonomy): Eukaryota > Metazoa > Chordata > Mammalia > Rodentia > Myocastoridae > Myocastor > Myocastor coypus. The sequence continues at coordinate 16,644 of PVJA010017972.1, read as the reverse complement.
ACTGCTTAGGATTGGTGACAAGAAGTCCTACTAAGCCCTGAGAACACACAGGGTTTATAGTATGAATGTAAGATGGGCTGCAGCTAAGTTCTGCTTTCTGAGGTCATGGGTCACAGTATTATAGGTGGAGCTGAAATGTCTTCTATGCCCTTGAGCCAGCTAAGTAATCCAGGCTCTGTTTGGTAAGGTGTAAAAAACCAGTGAAGGGCTTAAATAGGTGAATAACTGAAAGAGCTTTGGTTTGTGTGCTCCAGACACGATAGGTTTTTCTTGATCCACTGAGGTAGCTGCATACCCAGAGTTGGGACAGTGGAAGTCAGCGTCTGCATAGCACTGGTGACAGGGTACAATGAAATAAGAAGATGGAGGACTTAAGAAACTTTGGGTTTTAAGGTATATGTAATCAAGTAGCCTTACAGTGGAAGTTGGATGAAGTCTACTTGAGTTGTATTCAGTGTTAGAAAATTATTAGCATAGCTCAGCAAAGGTGGTACATCCTGTTGTCCCAGAACTCAGAAGGCTAAAACAGGAAGACCAAATTTGAGACCAGCCTGGGCTATAAAGTGAGCCCAAGGCCAACTTGAACTGCATGGCAAGATGTGTCTCAAAAAGACAAAGAGAAGAAATTGTTAGCAATGTGAGACAGAACGCAAGTACAAAACTATAGGTACATTTTGAAGAAGTACTACAAAGAAATTTTAATAGCCGTAGACTATACAGTTTCACAGCAAGGAGAGATCCCTGAGATCATGTGGGACAACTGACCTTAGACTTTTTTTTTTTTTTTCCTTTGGCAGTAACAGAGTCCAGTACTCAGGACATTGTGCTTGTCAGGCTTGTCAGGCTTGTCAGGCAGGCATTTATGCCTCTGAGCTATCTTCTCTGGCCCTAGACTTTTTTCCTCAAAAATATTTTCTTTTGGTCAGGCCAAATAGCTCAATGGATTAAAGCATCTACAGGCATGTTGGGGGAGGTTGGATCCCAGGGTCTGCCATGCCAGCCCCGCCCTCTAGGGCATGCTGAGATGGCAATTGAGACTGGGCATGGTAGCATGCACCTGTAATCCCAGCTCTTAGGAGGCTGTAAACAGGCAGATCATTCATTATGAGTCCAAGTAGTAGTAAGATCCTGAATGCCCTATACACCCTTCCCTATAAAAAAAAAATTTAATAAAGAATATTTTGTTTTGATCACCTTACCACTGTTCTATTAGAAATTAAAACAGAAAATTTTAGTTGTCAAACATTACTATTCAGTGCTTTTTTTATGAAAAATATCCTAGCAAAAATCGTGATTTCACAACATTTTGAAGAATTAAGTGGAACCTGATTGGACTTTCAAATCTGTTTTACACTCATTCTGTTACAGTGTGTTTTTTGGGGGGTTAAATTATGTGAAGAAAACCCTGTCCCACCCTGTCCCATTCAAATAAGTTCTTATTAAGTGGGAGTAGATTTTGTTTTGTTTTTGAGACAGTCTCTCAAGTAATTCAGGCTGGCCTTGGGCTTTGTAGCCCAGGCTGCCCTTGAACTTGTGATCCTCCTGTCTCAGATTCCCCAGTGCTGGGATCACAGATATGCACTACGATACTCATCTTGGAGTAGTATTTTTATAGCCTTTCATATAATTGTGTACATTTTTTGTAACAACACTACACCAAAATTCATCAAGTACAAAGTTTTTGAAGGTGTGCTACAGTATAGAAATCTGAATGTATGTATTAGATTTTTCACACTTTGCATGTAGCACCAGAATTCATGAGCCTGTCTTGTTCTTTGTTTTTTGTTTTTGTCTTTTTGAGACAGGGTTTGAGATGCAGTTCAGGCTTGCCTTGAACTCACTTTGTAGGGTAGGCTGGCCTCAGATTCAGAGTACTCTTATCTGAATGGAGCCTTAGCCTCCGAAATGCTGGGATTACAGGTGTGCACCACCACATCCAGCTTCAGTGTGCTCCAAGGATGGGGCCAGCAGGCCCAGGTCCAGGTCCCTGTGCCTGCTTGCAGATGCTTTATTCCACTGAGCTATTTGGTCAGCCCTCAAAACTTAATTTCTTAAGAAAGCTCAAACTTTATTGTTGGGAACAAATATGCCACCATTACTTACCCTTGAAGTCACCAATCTACTTAGTTCATTTTTGAGAAATATCTGCCACATCCTACAATTCAGTTGTGCAGAATGTGCAGTTAGCCAGATTAGTTAGGCCTTTTGATCATAATTTGTTAATCTATTATTGACAAATTGAAAAAGTATATTCGTTGATTATTTTTCTTTTACAAAGGATACCAAGTGCTTCTTCATCTCTTTTTAAAAAGAGAAGAAAAGGAACTAGCAGAAAACAAGGATGTATGTGTTTCCAAGGTTGCTGAAGTTACATCTGTTTACAAGATAGGGCCTGTGCACTGTTGAATATTAAGGAATGTGGGCTTGGGAGTATTGTGCTCATATTTTCACCAGCTAATCCAGACCACAAGTAGCAGTCTAAGGAGTACAGCAGATAAATGTCCTGAAGAAGTGGCAAAATCCCTGGAGCATGCTCAGAATGGGTCCCTGGCTTTTAAGGAGTAAACTGAGGATTTCTTGGTGCTATTGTTTTCATCTCTAAAGTGAGGTTGTTAGGTTGGATTTCTCCTTTAATCTGAAGGAGGGGGGCCCGGCAGGATGGCTCAGTGGTATAAAGCACCTGCTTGGGAAAGCTTGGGAGGCTTCAGGGACCGTGGTTCGATCCCCGGGACCACATGCTGTGCCAGCCTTGCCCTCAGGGCAGGCTGAGCTGGCCATAAAAATGAGTGAATAAATAAACGAAGGTTCTGAAACAAGAAACAAAGAAATAAATAAGATAATCTGAAGGAGGTCTGCTGATGCTCTCTAGAATTTTACAAATAGAGTAACTTCCATTCCACTGCACAATAAAACAATGACAGTCTTATACCCAGTGCACACTACCAGCTGGCAGTTAAATGGTTACAGTATTTTTAGTTAGTTAGGATTGAATGCATAGCCTTCATCCTGAGCCACACTTCCAGGCTTTTAGTTTTGGATGAGAGTTGGTTTTGTTTTTTGAGACAGAGTCTTGCTATATAGGTTAAATTGGCCTTGAAGTTACTATGTAGCCTAGGCTATCCTTGCACTGAGTATCTCACTGCTCACACTGTTTTATTAAGCACTTTCTATGCCATACAATGCCATGTGGGTTTTATGTATATGTGCCTTCATGCAATATTTGACATTATTCTTACATTGATAGTGGCAAGATAGGCTATTGGGAATTGTGATAGTTAAGAGGTTTGAGCAGTAGGCATCTATACATCCCATCTGGGATGGGAGGGGAGGAAACTTTAGGAAAAATACTTGTATAGTCATATTACTGTGTACAGTTCTTTATGAGATTATAGTGCATAACCATTTATCTCAGGTGGCCTCCTTTTTTTTTTTTTGTCTTTTTGAGACAGGGTCTCACTGTGCAGTTGAGGCTGGCCTTGAGCCCACTTTTGTAGCCCAGGCTGGTCTCAAACTCTCACCAATCCTCCTGCCTCAGCCTCTGGAGTGCTGGGATTACAGGCGTGAGCCACCACGCCCGGCTGTCATTGGGATTTTAAAAAGTGAGCCAAGCCGGGCATGGTGGCGCACACCTGTAATCCCAGCACTCGGGAGGCTGAGGCAGGAGGATCGGTGCAAGTTCGAGACCAGCCTGGGCTTCAAAAGTGAGCTTAAGGCCAGTAGGAACTACATAGTGAGACCCTGTTTCAAAAAGACAAAAAATAAACAAACAAATAAATAAATAAAAGTGAGCCAGTGAGACACCATCTGACCAGTGAGATTTGGGAGTTAGCTCTTTTTTTATTCCATAAAAATTTTAAGGTTTAAAACTCTTTTATTGAAGAAGAAAACTTCCAGTGTTGTATTTGCCTCACATCCTGAATGTAATGTTTGAGAATCTACCAAAGTTCAGAATTATACCCGCAGTCCATGTACTCTCACAGGGATGAGTGAGAGCTACCAAAGTGCCTTGGAAGAATCGTGGATAGGAGGTTAGAACCCATGTAGGCTTCCATTTTGAATATATCTGACACCTAGTATGTAATGTCTTCTAATGCTTTTTGCCTGCAGTCTTTAAACCAGAGGAGTTACGCCAGGCACTTATGCCAACCTTAGAAGCCCTCTACCGGCAAGACCCAGAATCCTTACCTTTTCGGCAGCCTGTAGATCCTCAGCTCCTGGGAATTCCAGTAAGTTAATAAAGTAAAAAGTAAAAATATGTTGTTATTTTGATCATGCAGTTCAAGCTGTCCCTGAACCCATTTTGTAGTGCAGGGCGGCCTCAAGCCTACATTGATCCTCCTGCCTCAGCCTCCTGAGTACTGGGATTATAGGCTTGCGCCACACCTGGCCTGAGCATTATTTTATCTCTTGAGGTTGGATAAATGTTCTCTTTGCTTTGAAATTTTTTCTTCTAGTGTAAATAACTGTTGTCTATCAACAATTATAAATGGAAGCGTTTGTTACTCAATTTCAGTTTGCCTTTTTAAGTTCCAGGTTGTAGAGAAGGGGATATGAGAAGGAAGAAGCATACATGGGACCCTTACTCCACTGCTATTGAATAGCCTCAAGGCTTCATTTTACATTTGGGGCTTTGAGTGAGACTTTGTCTAAAAGAACTGTCTTAATCCTGGACCTGACAGTATAGGCCTGTAATCCTAGCACCAAGGAAAATAGAAGCAAGAGGGTTGCAAGTTTGAGTCCGCCTGGAGGAACTTAGACCAAAGTGAATCTATAGACATACACATTGTCTGATACATTTTGCTCGCCATTTTAATTCACTAAATTAAAGTCAATTCACTGACTTAAAATCCTCATTTTAAAGTTTTCTGTTAAAAATATTTTTATTGGGGCTGGGGAGATAGCTCCGAGGCACAAGTGCCTGCTGGGCAAGTGCAAGGTCGTGAGTTTGAACCCTGGTCCCACAAAAAAAAAAAAAGAAAAAGAAAAAGAAAAAGAAAAAAAATATTTTTATTAAGCCGTTTACCATTATTTTTTCTTACTTTTGCCTTCCTTTGAAGTAATTTGGTCATATTTGAACATGCTAGTTGCAGTTTTAGTGTGTCAAATCAGACCAATTTCCATTTATTATTGAGTAATGATTCTGTCACATTGTTTTTATTGTATGTGAAGATAAAAATGCCAGATAATGTTGGCAGTTAAAATTTGAGAGATCCACTAGACTAAAACCATTTTGTTTTTAAGGATTATTTTGATATTGTGAAGAATCCCATGGACCTTTCTACCATCAAACGGAAGCTAGATACAGGACAATATCAAGAACCCTGGCAATATGTGGATGATGTTTGGCTTATGTTCAACAATGCCTGGCTTTATAATCGTAAGACGTCCCGGGTCTATAAGTTTTGCAGTAAACTCGCGGAAGTCTTTGAGCAAGAAATTGACCCTGTCATGCAGTCTCTTGGATATTGCTGTGGGCGCAAGGTACAGTGTTAAAATTTTTTTTGAAAATGAACTTTTCCAGGCTAATACTGAAAAAAATAGCATGACTCGTTCTAAGCACAAATGTATGCTGGGAAGTTAACAGGTTCCATCTTGCCTTTTATAACAACAGTTGATTACCAGAAGTAAGATATAGTCAAAGCTAGAGGTGCTTACCAGGGATGCCTTTCTGACTGCCCCTTACCCATTTCATCTGTCTGTAATACTTACCTCTTAGAGCCAAAGTACATGTTGAAATAGCTATTTCAGTAGTTAAAAACTTATGTAATATACTAGCAGTTCTCTGTCATGGACTAGAACATTGCATGTTGGCAAGTAGAATGTATTTTTAATATTTACTTCTTTGTTCTTGCAGTATGAGTTTTCCCCGCAGACGCTGTGCTGTTATGGAAAGCAACTGTGCACAATTCCTCGAGATGCAGCCTACTACAGCTATCAGAATAGGTAAGCATCCAGCAGTTGGCTGCACTGTAGGACAAAAGGGTATGTTATTTCTTTCCTCAAGTTCAATGAAAAGTGCCACAAACTCAGTGTTTTTGGTCACCTATGGTAGGCTTAATTGTGAAGTACATTTCTGTGGTATAAAAATAAAACCTCAAAACCACTGGTCACACTGCCTTAGATTAGATATATGTATTTGTAAGTCCCAGTCTTTTAAAAATGTAGCCCTGTAAGCAACAGATTTTAATTGAGAGTAACTTTGATAAAGGGTCTATAGTGTTTTCTCCAAGATACAGAATAGAAAAATGGTTATTATGCTTTCCTACTGGAGAATTTTTGCATAGGTAATTTAGCCTGGCTAGTCTTGTACAAAGATTTGCACTAGTACTACTACTTTTCAAAAGAAAAAACCTGAATGTTTTTATTTTTCAATTTTAAGTTAGCAACACAATACAAAGTGAAATCTGGTATATCTAAAAGTTGGATTCAAGAATAGCACCCATGGGGCCGGCGAGATGGTTCAGGGGTCTGAAGGACCTGCTTAGGAAAGCTTAGGCAACTGCAAGGACTGCGGTTCAATCCCCAGCTCCACTCCCAGGGCAGGCTGAGCCAGCCACAATTAAAAAAAAAGAAAGAAAACAGCATTCCTGTTTAAGATGGCTATTTTAGAGTTTTGAGAACAGTAGGCCTCCTTGAAAAATAGGTACTGTCTTTAAGCAGAGAACAGAGTATATCTCCTGTCTCAAATAGAACAGTGAAAATATTTGTTCTTGGTTTCCTTTACAAGTAAAAATTTAACAGTTTTTCAGATTTCAACAGTTATGCTTTGTCATATCTATTGCTTTAGGTGACAACACATTGACAGCATAAGGGCTTCATTAAGGCCTCAAAACACAAGTTGTAAATTTGGTTAAATTCAATAATGTCAGCTCCATGTTTGAACTGACAACTAAGATTTTTTGTATGGCCCAGATGAAGTTTGTGCTGGTTCCTTATCTTGTTCAGGTATTAAATGTCAGCCTTAGTTTTTGGTGTTTTGATTATTTGCTCTTCAGCAGTCTTGGTTAATTACATATGTTCTAAAAGTTCAGAAGACATAACTTTTTGCTGTTTGTTCAAAAGTCCATATACAAACCTAACAAAGTTGAAATTTTGGGGCTGGGGAGATAGCTCCGAGGCACAAGTGCCTGCTGGGCAAGTGCAAGGTCGTGAGTTCGAACCCCGGTCCCAAAAAAAAAAAAAAGTTGAAATTTTGACATATTTTTCATCCTTTTATTTTTGAATTTTTAAGCCTTTTTTAAAAAATGTAACCATGTTTAAAATAACTCTCCTAAGTCAGCAAGACAGCTTAGCAGACTAAAGTGCCTACTTAGACAGAGCGCAGCTACCAGGGTTTAATCGCCAGTGTGCCTTGCTGGCCCCACTCCTGAGGCACTCGCCTATAATCCCAGCACTGGGAGGCTGAAACAAGAGAATCACTGTGAGTCCAATCTGTGTAGTGAGACCTTGTACTAAATACAAAAAATAAAAAGACTATTAAAAAACTTAGGAAAGTCCTGTTATTTACAAAAAGAACTGTTGATATAAAATACCTCAAAGAATCATAAACCATGCTAGGCACAAGACATGTTTCTTGGAAGATGGCAGCCTATATGATAAATCTCCTGGAAAGTTTCAGTTTAATTTATCAATAGAAGTGTTTTATGGGCCAGTGGATTAAAGCACCTGTAAGCAGGTACAGGGGCTGGGGGTTCTATCCCCGGGCTTGCCGTGCCGGCCCCACCCCAGGCGCACTGAGTGGTCAGTTGAGATTGGGCATGATAGCATGCCTGTAATCCCAGCTCCTGGGAGGCTGTAAACAGGTGGATCACTATCAGTCTGATCTAGTATTGAGGCCCTGTACATCCTATTTCCTAAAATACAAAAAAAAAAAAAAAAAAGCATTTTAAAATAACTTAAAATGAGATCATGGTTCTTTCGTAATGGGATCCATCCCACAGTGAGCAGATCATATTCCAGAATTTGTGGCTTCTCCATTTATGGCTTTACACCATGATCCTCAGCATACCTCATAATGTGTCAAGTTAAACCATGTCCAAGACAGGCATAAAACACCTTTCTGTTGCCCAGTTTCAGGTGGATTACTACATAGGAATAAACATTGATGATTGTTAATGTGCCAAACAAAATAAAGCTGTTTAACAGGTTAAGGGCTTGGTAGGATGGCTCAGTGGTCTAAAGCGCCTGCTTAGGAAAGCTTAGGCGGCTGCAGGGACCGTGGTTTGATCCCCGGCACAACATGCTGCACCAGCCCTGCCCTCAGGGCCGGCTGAGTCGGCCATAAAAATAAATAAATAAACAAAAGTTCTAAAACAAAAAATAAATAAAATAAACAGGTTAATATTACTATATTAATATGAAAATGCTTTTGCTGTTCTGGCCCAGCCCCTGGAGTGCACTGAGACAGCAGTTGAGAATGGGCATGGTGCATACCTGTAATCTCAGCTCTTGGGATGCTATAAACAGGCAGATCACTATGAGTGTAATCTAGTAGTGAGACCCTGAGTACACTGTAGACCCCTCCTGAAAATACAAAAGGACGAATGGCCGGACCAGCTACTCTGACACCAAGCATAGTTTTGAAGAAATAACAGATTACTTATTAGAAGAAATAACAGATTATTTACCAATCTCTGGAGCTTTTATAAAAAATTGTTTTTACTGTTCCTGAGTCATTTAAGAGAGACTGCTGATTTGAACTGATTTTGGCCATATAACTTTGAAAGCATTTAAAATTAAATAAAATTAGTAGGATCAGGAGGTATTACAGCCACCTTAGAATGTTATCTATGGAAGGTAAACACAGGACGTTCCTGAAAGTTCTAAAGTTTCTGATTTTCTTTCTACTGGGACTTCACTCTTCCCCCACCTTCATTTCTAAACAAAAAAAGTATATTTTTCTTGAGAAGTCCAAATAAAAAGTTGCCGTTTATTCACTTCAAAAGCATAGGCCTGGGCCAGGGAGATAACTCAGTAGAATAAGCACTTGCCTGGCAAGCACAGGGCCCTGAGCTCAATTCCTAATACTGTTCTCTAGAATGCTGTAGTTGAGTAATTACTATATTGTGGTTCTAAGAAAGCAATGATATAATTGTATAATAACATTCCACCTGCCCTTATTTTCTCATCTTTGTTTATGAACACTCTAGTGTTCTTACAATTTTTTTGTCACTTGTGCTAAACTATTTGGGCACTTGGAACAATAGAAAATTCTGCAAAACATTTACACTAGTAAAATCCATATGACTGGTATGTAGCTGCATTTTCACTTGTTTCCATCCTTTGGGAATTTGGAAATAACTCATGTTGGAAAATGTATAGCTTTTCCAGTAAATATCTCTTTGATATTAGAGATTATCTGTAGACATCCTGATGTAGTGATGAAAGTTGGGGGTGTAGCTCAGTGGTAGAATGCTTGCTTAGCATATATGAGGCTTTAGTATATATGGGGATCATTCTCTAGCACTCCTCCCCTGCCAATTGTGTATACTGATAATAGTACTTAAACAATCTGCATTTGAAAACTTAGTCCATATATTAGATTACCCTTATAAACTGTGCAGTTACATCATGCTAATTTTAGCAACCCAGATATATATCATCATCAGATTTTGTGAAATTCTCCTTTGCAATTCCATATTCATCAAACTGCTTCTTTCACAAAAGACACAATGTCATCTGGGCTCCTCTGGTTGAAAAGTGAATTTCTAAATATAATTGTGAAAAAAACAAAGTTTGGATGAAGTAATATAGGCAATATGGCATTATAGTTACTTTAACAGGAATTATGTCAACTGGTTTGACTGTAAATGTATGCCCCCCCCGCCCCCATTCTATACCTTACCTTCATATTCCTAAAGGGTGATGAGGTGAGACCATGGGACCTGCTCTGTCCCCTTCTTCAACAGAATAGTTTCTGATTTCTCTCATAGTGCTTCAGGACAGACATTAGGGTCTGTTAGCCCTCTGACCCACTCACTAGAAAGTGTAGGTTCCTATTTCCTGGTTGTTGCTAGATTTTGATTCTTATGCAAATAAAAGCAGTGAATCCTGAGATTTTAAAACTGTTTAGACTCACTTGCAATCATGGTAATAATTTTATTTCAGACTGTATTCAACAATCCTACTCCCTGTCCCACAGTAGTGTATCGGCTATATAATGAAAGGAGCAGTCAGTTCTGAGCTTCATTTCAATGGGGAAATACTTGACTTTGAGAGAATGGATGTCTGTTTTGCATATTATTTTGGTTGCCACTAAGTTGGTTTATACTTTTTATCCTTTCTTACAAGTGAACTGTACTCTTCGGTATATTTTAAAATTACATCTTCCTAAGGCTTCTAAGACTATTTCCAAAATAGTGGATGACCACAATATTGCTGTAGTACATTCACATATGTATATTTACTTTTTTACAAATGCACGTACCAACAATGTTAATATGTGTATTCCCAGTCAGTTTTAATAATAGCACAATTTATTAATTGAATTGGTCCAAAATAAACAAGTCCCTGTGTCCAATTTTTGCCTGCAGTGAATTTTCCCTGTTCATCAGCCAAATATGAGAAATAGGATAATCTTGAAATACTGTGCATGCTCTGAAGTTTTATGCTTTAAAGTTGCTGTGTCCTGGTTAGCAAAATATAGCAGACAAAATGCTCTACATATTTGAGGAAGAGTAGCACTGGGTCTTGTGCAAGCCCTTTCCCCATAGCCATCCTGCATCCCAGTCGTAGGTGAATGAGTGACTTGTGGGTGGGTGAGTGACTGAAACCTCACTCAGCCGCTGTATCACTCTGTACTTGGGGATCAATATGGCATTCCAGTCTTTGTCACAGTGCCTTTAATACTAATCCTTCTTGGCATCTTGTAGATGTAATTTTGAGCGCTAAAACTGCATTTTATTGTGCTGCCGTCGCCGCTTTATGCTCATCTTTTTGCTTGTGTAATTCACTTCCATTCAGCTTGTTTATTTTATAGTATTCTCGTGTGCTCATCTTGTTTTATTGCAGCATCCACCTGCACTTTTGTTGATTTCTTGTTCATGTCCTTTCCAAACATTTAATCCTTTTATTTTAATTGTTTTAACTTAATAGCTTGAGCCCAGGCTCTGTTATTATCATGTAAGAAATTGGTGTGATGGATAATTTCTCAAATGCAGATTGTGCTTTAAAGACTAACTCTAAATTCGCTTAACTTGGGTTGTCACCAAGTCAGAACATTCATTTGCCATGTATCTCGGATTGATGAATGATTGGTCCAAGTACCAAAATTTCAAGGCTTAGAACTAAATTTTATGTTTTTAAAATTGTTCATGGATTTATATATATTGTATTATTTATACAATATATCACAATTTTTCTCTATTTTTATTAATAAATGCCTGGAAAGTCTTTGGCCCTGACTACATTTCTGTTAAATGTTTGTCTAGAATATGGATTTGGTTTCATTTGTATTATAATTAACTGAGTAATTAACACACACACACACACACACACACACACACACACACACAACAGGAAAAATTATAACCAGTTCTGGGTGTTCAGTATTTAAAGATCTGGCTTAATACTAGAACCTTTGAATTGCTGAACTGCTGTCAAGCATAAATTTTTCATTTTGAAAAACAAAGCTATTTCAGTTGAAATTGCTTTTTAAAATCTTTTTGTCAGACTGTTCAAAGTAAAATTTTCCATCTCAAACCCTGGCAATATATTTTGTAACAAAATTCAAATTCCTAAATTTAGGCTCCATGCAATCCTAGTATTAATAACTCCTTGAAAGCATTTGCATCTTGGAGCTGGTCCAAGCCTGTCGTTTTTAGTGATGATGGCCTGTGACGTGTGCAATGAGACCGAATGCTAATCAATGCTTTGCCTTGGCTTTCTGCTCTGTGTTGTCTGGTGTTTGCGTCTTACCTCTATGTCTGTGCTATTTGTTCCCTTCCCTGTTCTCTAATCCTACCCTTCCCCACCTGGCCCCTGTTCCTTTCATTGTCCTCACTGACCCATCAATCAACCAACAACGCCCCCCCTTCGTCGTGGTGCTCTGCCCTGCTCTGATTGGTGGCTTCGTTGCTTGGGTGGCTGTGTGTTATGATGGACCAGTTCACCCAAGTATGGCCTTCTTGCTGACAGGTATCATTTCTGTGAGAAGTGTTTCACAGAGATCCAGGGCGAGAATGTGACCCTGGGTGACGACCCCTCACAACCCCAGACGTAAGTACTGTCTTCTCATTTTGCTCTCTTGTCTGTGATTAAAAGGGAAGCCAGAGTCTGCCATTTTGACTTTATTGCAGGTTTTTTTTTTAAACTATGCCTGTGTGTGTGTGTGTGTGTGTGTGCGCGCGCGCGCGCGCGCACATACACACGTGTATTTGTGTAAACATTTATACTTGCAGATGTTAAAGGTCTCAGCTGGGCATAGCAGTGTATAGCTATAATTCCAAAACTTGGGGAGAACAAAGTAGGAAGATCACAAGTTTGAGCCCTGCCCAGACAGCTTTAGAAACTTTGTGAATCCCTGACTCAGAGTAAAAAGACAGACTTAGTGAGCCCCTTAGAGTAAAAAAATTTTAAGAGCTAGGTATTATAGCTCAGTGCTAAGACTGGGTTTAGTTCTCCCATACTGCCTAAACAAAATGAGTGTCTAGCCAGACACACGTACCTTCAATTCCATTAACTCAGAATGATTACAAATTTGAGGCCAGTCTAGTCAGTGTACCAAGACTCCATCTCAGAAAGGACTAAGGATATATAGTTCAGTACCTACTGAGTTCAATTCCCTAGGACTCTTTTTAAAAAAAAATTGTGGTGTCTCACTAACTCAGCATTCTCTGTAGACATCTATATAGTTTTTAGAAAGTTACTTTTCAGCTGGGTGTGGTAGTATGCATCTGTAATCACAGCACTTGGGAGGATTCCCATGCGTTTGAGGCCATTATGGGCAACATAGTGAGTTCAAGGCCAGCCTGAACTATACAACAAGACCTGTCTCAAAAAAGAAACAAAAGCATCATTTCTTCACCAGGCATGGTGATGCATACCTGTAATCCCAGCACTCAAGAAACAGGCAGAACAATTGCCATGAGTTCAGGATGGATGGATGGATGGATGGATGGATGGATGGATGGATGGATGGATGACTTTATTTCTCACGATGAACTTTCATTTGGGGAAATTACAAACTTTTTTTTTTTTTTTGTCTTTTTGAGACAAGGTCTTGCTATGAAGTTGAAGCTGGCCTTGAGCTCACTTTTGTAGCCCAGGCCGGTCTCGAACTCGCACTGATCCTCTTGCCTCAGCCTCCAGAGTGCTGGGATTACAGGCGTGTACCACCACCACACCCAGTTTTTTTTTTTTTTTTTTTTTTTTCCGGGGGGGGGGGGGGGGGGGGGGGTTTGAACTCACGACCTTGCACTTGCCCAGCAGGCACTTGTACCTCGGAGCTATCTCCCCAGCCACCCCCACCACGCCCAGTTTAAATTTTCATATAGATCTAAGAAACCAAATATTTTGACATTTATCTTCCATTTAAACCTTCATCATTCTTGTTTGATTTAAAGGGCAACATTGGACAGGGGAGATAGCTCAGTAAAAGTGCTTGCCTGGCAAGTACAAGATCCTGCATTCAATCTCCAGTACCACCAAAAAAAAAAAAAAAAAAGAATAAAGGACAACATTGGTGGAGTTTTTAAATATTTAGTCTTTTTGAAGCTTGATGTCGCTCTGAAGTTCAGGCTGGTCCTGAGCTCACTTTGTAGCCTAGGCTGGCCCCAAACTTGAGGTGATCCTACTGCCTCAGCCTCCTGAGTGCTGGATTACAGGCATGTGCCACCATGCCTTCATCCTTTAAATTACTGACCTAGTGCAGATTAGTATCAATGTGTCTCCTTGCTACTGGTGATATAACTGTTGTTCACTAGCTCCAATAGACAGGCTTGTTAACTTACACCTGCACTGAGTCAATTTCTTCCTTCCATGCCTGTTCCCTGACAGGCACTTACCTTTGAATAGTGGATTAACCAAAAGAAAAAAGAAAACCATAAAATTGAATGTTCAACTTATTTACTATATGTTTTTGAAATACCTAAAACGTCTGTTGCTCTCCATATGTGGTCCTATCTGCTAGTGTTTTATGTTTTTCTCCCTTCTCTAGACTGGGCTCCCTAGTCTTTAAGCTTCTCACCATGTTGGATGATTTGCCACGAAGTGGCCATGTCTCACAGGCAGGATAGCTCTACCAGGGAAGCCATTTTCAGGGATGTAGATGCTTCCTCTACAACTCTCCTGAATAAGCCAAGCAGTCAAACCACAGCCACACCAAAATGACTAGAATTCTGCATGCTTGACTTTTTATTTATTTAATCCTTTGGCCTATGGGATTAACAATAGGAGTGTAGCTCAGTAGTAGAATGCTTGCCTAGCATGCTTAAGGCTCTGAATTCTGTCCTCAGAACCACAAAGAAAAGTAGATGTATAAAAAACAAATTGTAGTGGAATGTATGGAAAAATAAGGGTAGTGTGGATTTTTATAATTGTTACATCTACTTGAGATTTCAGCTGTGTATCATTTATTACTGTTCAAGGAACTACTTGTATCTTATTCCAGAGACCCAGTAATTATATTTAACAAATAATTTTTCTTAACATTTTCCTTTTTTTCTTTTTTTTTTAAACAAGGACAATTTCCAAGGATCAGTTTGAAAAAAAGAAAAATGATACTTTAGATCCTGAACCGTGAGTATATGCCATTTCTTTTCATTTTGGCTTGAGATCATACCCCTTATGACTAGGTTGTGGGTGCAAACATTACAATACATTACTCTCAGGAGCCCGGCAGGATGGCTCAGTGGTCTAAAGCACCTGCTTAGGAAAGCTTAGGCGGCTGCAGGGACCACGGTTTGATCCCAGCACCACATGTTGTGCCAGCCCTGCCCTCAGGGCAGGCTGAGCCAGCCATAAAAATAAATAAATAATCAAATAAAAAGTTCTGAAACAAGAAAAAATAATAATAAAGCCGGGCGTGGTGGCACACGCCTGTATCCAGCACTCAGGAGGCTGAGGCAGGAGGATCGGTGAGAGTTTGAGACCAACCTGGGCTACAAAAACTGAGCTCAAGGCCAGCCTGAACTGTACACCGAGACCCTGTCTCAAAAAGAAAAAAAAATAAAATAAAATAATAATAATAATAATAATAATGATAATAATAATAAATACAAACCATAACAACACTGTACACAGTAAACACAGCATTAAAAAAAAAATACATTACTCTCAGGGGCTGTGGAGATAGCTCAGTAGAATAAGTGCTTGCCTGGCAAACACAAGGACCTGAGCTCAAATCGGTTCAACTTGCTCACATTGAGATTATTTGTATGAAGTTATTCTGAATACAGATTGATTGATTGTTGATGATGGTGATGATTATGATTATGGCTGGCTCAGCCTGCCCTGTGGCTGGGGCTGGCGTAGCATGTGGTGCCAGGGATCAAACCTGCAGTTGTGTAAGCTTGCCTAGGCAGGTGCTTTAGACCACTGAACCATCTTGCTGGCTTCAACAGATTTTTTTTTTTTTTTTTTTTTTTTTTTTTTTGTCTTTTTGAGACAGGGTCTTACTGTGCAGTTCAGGCTGGCCTTGAGCTCACTTTTTGTAGCCCAGGCTGGTCTCGAACTTGCACCGATCCCCCTGCCTCAGCCTCCCGAGTGCTGGGATTACAAGCGTGAGCCACCACGCCCGGCTTTCAACAGATTTTTTAACTCACCAAGTAGATACTATAACATCTCCAAATATTTACTAAGTATAACAATAGGAGTATATGGGGGGGTGATATATATATAGTTCTTTTGGTCTTTTGAGACAGGGTCTCATTATGCAGTTCAGGCTGGCCTTGAACTCAACTTTTGTAGTCCATGCTGGCCCGAACTCACACCAATCCTCCTGCCTTTGTCTCCCAAGTGCTGGGATTATAGGCATACACCAACACGTCTGGCTTGGATGTTTAATTCTCTTAGAACCACTAGTTTATCATGGATATGTTTTAAGATGCCATTCAGATTCAGGCATGGTGGCATATCTCTGTATTCCCAACTGTTAGGAAAGCCAAGGCAAGAGGGTCACAAATTCAAGGCCAGCCTAAGGAACTAACCAGACCCTGTTGCAAAATAAAAAGGGCTAGTGGGTAGGCCAGATAGCTCAGTGGACTAAGCACCTGCTTAGGCCAGTACCAGGAACAAGGTTCAATCCCTGGTACCACATGACCCAACAGCCCTGCCCCTGGGCATGCTGAACCTGTGACCAAGTCTGGGCATGGTGGTGCATTCCTGTAATCCCAATACTGTGGAGGCTAAAACAGAAGGATCACTAGGAGTCTGAGCTATATGAGACCCTACACAAAACACACAAAAAAATACAAAGGGTTGGGACACATAGCTCAGTGGTAGGACACCCTGTTTAATACCTAGTAGTACAAAAAGAAAAGGAGCATCTATTCAGTAGGATTCATTTAAAAAAAAAAAAAAAAGACACGCAAAATTTCATTAAAGTAATAGGAATTCAACAGTGTTTGCTGTATTACATAATGTTATCTTCAAATTAGTGGCTTAGGTACCCAGATATAAACCTGCAAAATTGGTTTTTTTTTTTTT
>PVJA010017971.1:0-34414 GCA_004027025.1 Myocastor coypus | reverse complement strand
ACCCTGACAGCCTCCCATACCCACAGTGCACCCTGTCCCAGCCTTCCATGCCCAGAATGCACCCTGTCCCAGCCTTCCATGCCCGGAATTCTCCCTTCCCAGCCTTCCATGCCCAGGGTTATGATTTGTGTCTAGTTGTCCCCTCAAAACCTCCTGCAATCATGGGGCGGGGACTTCTAGAGTTTGAGCTTAACTCATGATCCACTGGGATTATGGGTGGTCCAAGGATGACATAATAGGCCTGAGTACTGCTGAGATGATGGGTGTGGTTTGAGGAAAATATCCTGAGGCAGAGAGCCTGAATGCAGTACAAGAGAGACAGAGAGACAGACTCCCTCTCTCTTGCCATTGATGCTGTTCTGCCGCCATGACCTGCTGCTCTCTGCCATGTGCCTCTCTGCCTTGGAGCTGGCCAGGTATGGACTGAAACCTCCAGTAACTGTGCACTAAATAAACCTTCCTTAACTTCATTTTGGGTGTCAGGTATGTGTCCCAGCAATGAGAAAAGAGAAACTGAGACACCCACAGTGCTCCCTATCCCCGCCTCCCACGCCCACAGTGCTCCCTGTCCCCGCCTCCCACACCCACAGTGCTCCCTGTCCCAGCCTCCCACGCCCACCGTGCTCCCTACAATAGTCTTGGACGAGGTCAGTGCTTCAGTGAGTCAGCAGCCTTCAATGGATTAGACTCGGCTTTTCAGAGAAATGGAAAACTTTTATGAAAGACATGTGGAATTTTTCCAAATTAAAATGGAGTTGCTTGTGTCAACTCTAACAGGTTGTGGGCAAAGGGTTTTATGAAGCATTGCCTGACAGTAGCTGACACAGAGTCATCCGGCATGAACTGCATGGAGGTCACCACAGGCGACACCAAGGCGCGACTTCCACCAGCAGCCACTGAGTCTTCCGCTTCAGACGGGGCCGCTCTCGCTGCGAATCAGTACACCCAAACGTGGTTGTCCACAAGTCCCTCACTTGGCCGCTCTAATTCTGTCTTTAAGCCCTCTCTTGGTCTCACATCGCTTGAATGCACGCAGCTTACCTAGGTAAGTTTCCTTGCCACGATTCCCAAAACGGATGCCTTTATTCTTTGGAGACCTGAGTTTTTTGCTTAAGACAACAGCACTCAGGGAAACAGTTTACTTAACTCATAAAATACACTTCACAGGATATCAGAGACATTTTATCGTGAGCCCCCTGATAACATTAGAACCACCTGAATAAGGATGCAAGACCTGAGGAGCCCCCTAAGGCGGGGCCCTGCGCGAGAAGCCTGCAGGGACCGGTGAGCTGCGCCTTTGCAGGCTACCTGCGAGCTTCGCTTGGTCTGTAACGTTACATAACAGGCAAGTCGGGAAGCCGGGCCGGGTGTCTCTCTGTCACTTATTTTTCTCTTGTATCCTTCAGCACAGAAGTATTTGGAGGAACGACAGGAAGCATCGCGAGCTGGGTGCACCTGCAAAGGATATTTCACACATTCCTTTCTGGACGTTTTGTTATATTTTCCCAAGCTGATATCCTTTCCATTTGATACAGGAAAGGTCATTAAGCATTTTGAAAGCATAAACATTTCAGGTTCAAAACGTCTGATCATTTGCAGTTATAAATCTTAAGCAGAGCCAATTTTTCTGCCCGATGCCTAAAAGCTACAATCTCGGGAAGTGCTTCTCTCTCCGTAACCTTTGCCCAGTCAGGAAGAGATGAGGATTGCTTTATCTTCTCCCTTCCCCGCCCAGGAGACCCCGCCCAGGGCCCCGCACCACGTGCCAGGCCAGGGCGTTCGCACTCCGCTCCTCCACAGCCCCTCCTGGTGCAGAGCCCCACTGTCCCAGCTGACAAGTGGCACGAAGGCAACGTGGCTGTGTCATTCTGGGGACCGAGCAGACATAGCCTCAAGATGCTTTTGCCAAATCCACTGAAGTAATCGAGGTAAATAACTCCTAAAGTGTGATTCGTATAATTCTGAGCAGTCAGTGCTTTCATTGGATTTGGGAAGAATTTCATCAGTGACACAGCATGTTCTGTCTCAAAGCTTTTTAGTGAAGAATGCACAGAGACACACGGAGGGTGGCTTTCACCCCCTGGTCAGGACTGAGGGCTGGGATGGGGGCGCTCAGCCTTTGCCTTAGTGGTGAAGTGTGTGTATTAGGGGCACTGAGGATGAGGAGGGTGATTCACGCGGAGGAGAAGCCCTGAGCTTGCCCCTCTGCAAGGCACTGGTTTTCAGGCTCTCCATTCTGGTTCTGGACTTGTGCAGCTCCTTTTGTGCAGTGGCCTGAGGACATGTCTGAGGTCAAAGGACTCGCACTGCCCAGCCCCTTGGGAGCCCTGTGTGCAGAAAGGAAGACAGGTCCAGGGAGTCTCTGGATTCTGCAGTGCGTCTGGGACAGCATGTGTGCAGCTCCCCCTGGGCACACAGAGAACGGGGCCTGTCGGTGCCAGTCAGCAGGCCCCTTCTGGGTCTGTCAAGGTCAAATGGAGGTCAGATGGAAGGCCCTGGACATCATGAGTCACCACTCGTGAGAGATTCTGTGCTCTAGGAAAACTGCTCAGGTGAGGCTGAGGACACCCAGCCCCACGTAGCTGCGCCACAGCTGTTGGGCTAGCACAGGTCACATCAATTGTTTGACGTCCGAGAGACTCCAGTGCTCCTCCGGTGCACCCTGGACCTCGTAGATCCTAGTGGCATCACAACCAGTGGAACAGGTGGGTAGCCCCGTGGAGATGAAAGACAGAGCCACGGTGACATGAGGGAGCACCTCCATGTTTGGCTGCATATTTAGATTAACTTTCAGCCACAGCCAGAACATTCTGTCTCCTTTCTGTTTCATAAACACAGCATTTAGATTCTTCCTCACCTCACTGTCTTAAGCTTTACCCCACATGCAGTCCTCGAGAGGCTGAGTGTAATCACAGCTTATCTCCCTACTGAGCACCTGCGCCTCCCTTTGGGGCTCTGAGGCCGTCTCTGTGACCCTTTGTGTGACTGTGCCACTACCCCGAGGATCCCCTGGGGCCCAGCTGCCTTTGCTCCTGCTGCCACACTCTGAGGTACAAGTCCCTGTGACAGTGTTGCTGACCACGGAAGGAGAGACGCCTGCCAGAAGCAAACGTCAGGGGCTGGGCTGGGCCTAGGAACTACGCTAAAGCCCTCGGCAGGAAGCACGGCCTCTGGCCTCCTTCCGCTTCCTTCTGCACCTAGTCCTGATCTGTGGCAAACACACAATGACATCTGCATCTGGTTCCCTCTCAGCTCATTCATGCCCCTGCTGGCAATGTGGGGACCCTTATCCATGCCAGAGGAAGGGACAGACTAAAGAGACAGTGGACACTGGACAGAGACAGTGGCACATGCCCTGGCCCTGGCTGTGACCCGCTGGAGTCCTCACTCTGGGGCGAGTCCTTATCAGCCAAGGGGAAGCCAGGCATGGATGTCACTTCCAGGCCACGCCATGCTCGGGATCCGCTCCAAACACTCGCAGATGGCCGTTCCTACGGACGTGCCTGTGGTGTGCAAGGTCAGAGGGCTCTCGGGTTGCCAGGGGAGCCCAACCCTTTGTTGGCCAAGTGAAGACTGGTCAGCACTAGGGAGAGAAGTGAGAGGAGATGTCTGAAGATTCTCAGGAAAGGGAGGGCCCAAAGAAAGGCCTTAGCCACAGTGTCATAGCACGGCCATCACTAAGCGGTGGGGCGTCTCCTCGTGACGTCTTCTCTAGCTGGCTGTCTGCACTGCCAAAGTTCACACTGAACACAGTCCGTGGTGAGACTTCCGATTCTGAGGAACCGTTACTAAAGTTTCTGGGGAAACACTATAGCTCTCAGGCTTGAAGACAAGTTTTGGTTTTTACTCACAGTCTCTTTGGAAATCACCCTTTTAAAAGTTACTATATTTCACACTTTTTGGTTTGGGAGACAAATGAACCACTCTCCCTGCAGGGAGCTTCTCAAAATACACAACTTCGAGGAAAGAAGAGTGTGCCCCGTACCGGGGCCCCACTGCTACTTGGGGCATATTATCTACCTCTAGTAACAGCAGCAGTCAAAATCTTTTTGCATCAAAGAAATGTAATTCCTTTTTCTTCAGAGCTGGGGATCAAACTCAGGACACTTCACTTGCTACCTCCCTGGCCCCAGAAATGTAAATTTCTGCATGCTAAAAATGGTCCTTTTTGGTGTGCGGCTGTATTCAGAACACACGTCGTAACTACCTAATGTTCAGTCCTGCAAGCTGCGTCAGCCAATATAATGTACACCCAAAATATCCCTTCGGGAACAGTTTACACCGATGTCACATCTTCCCTTTTCAGTCACATCACGGCACCCATCATTACACCTTGCACAGTGTTACAGCACCGTGCCACAGCCCAGGCATTTGTGGATGTCACCCATGTCGCCTTCTGCAAAGCCACGCTGCAGCCCACTGCTTCAGGTCACTGGCAGTTGGAGCCTATTGACCTCTGCCCACTGCAGCCTGCTCTGACTCCCAGGGGCTTTCTGGATGCTTCTTAAAAGTTGGACTTTGATCTAGGAAGCTGTGCATATTTTAAGACAGAAGCTATTTATCTTAAAATCACTCACTGTGGGCAAATGAAGCAGAGGGCCTTTGCTGAGGCTGCCAGCCTTGCCATTCAGCTGGCACCTTTCCCACCATGCCCACTGGTTGCCCTTGCCTGGGACTCTGGCTGCGCTGTGACTGCACTCCTGTCTGGATGGAGGGAAGAAAGGAGCGCACTAGCTAAGCATGCTAGGGCATTCGATTTGCATTTTGTTATCTTCCACATCTTGGTTAAACTATCTAATCCTGTTTTAAAGAGATAGAGTACGTCCTTTAATCTCAGGTCGTATTTTATAAGTGTGAAGATGTATTATTACTTTAGATCCTCTAATTTTCTGAAACAATCTAAATAATTCTGGTAAGCTTTTTTCCCCCGGGAGGAAAAGTAAGCGTGTAATGCAGATAAGCAAAAAGAAGGCAAGAATAGAAATCTCCCATCACGCTACCCTGCAGGCTTTCTAAACAGGATTTTAGCGGCTTTGAGTTTGGCCTAAGACTAAGCACGCACCACTTGCTGGGTGGGGGTTTAGTGCTTCACTCCTTGCTAACGTGCTCACCAGGTGAAGCACAGCGTTTGGGCTGCTAAGTTTTGTTTTCTTTTGAATAAACAAGACTTGCAGCCTGGTCCGAATGAAAAGAAACCACACAAATAGTTCTGTGCAATGTGTCCTAGATGTGAATTTGATGACCAGCTGAAGGACAGCGCTGGCTAGGGGGGATTAGTAACCAACTCACCCCTGGGGAGGCAGGGCAGAATCGCAGCAGCGTACAGACGGACTCCATCCCCAAGAGGCAGCTCAGCCCTCTTATGGAGGAGAAGCACACTCTGAAAGGAGAGGGCGAGTCGGAGCCCACCTCCCTGTCTGCGCTGTCGGAGTGGCCTCAGGTTACTCTACACTCTGTCCTGAGGCTCCTCGTGCGCAACAAGCGGGGATAAAATTATTTGCTTCAACAAGACACTTGGAACTTAGGCAAGTCAATGCCGGTAAAAGACAATATGAGCTGTCCTGATGGCCAGCGACAAGCCAGCAGAACACATCTACAGACCTGCAGACATGTGAGCCCCTCTGCACAGGCAGGAGGCTGCAGCTTTGTAGGAAGGAGGCTGCAGGCCGAGCAGAGGTCACAGAAGAGCAGGTGACATGTGCGCCCCTGCCAGGACTCCACCCAGGAGGAAGGGAAGAGCCATCGGACACCTGGCCGAGGCAGCGCTATTTCTGTCCTTGCCAAAGAATTGTGTGGGTGAAGAGAACAGATTTCAGGGAACAGAGGTGGAAGGTGGGACCCCCACGGTGCGGCCGGTGCCCAGGAACAGCCGGCGCTGGGCCACCCACGGTGGGGTGCACTGGCTCCTACGGAAGCTACGCCTGCATGGCCTCCTTTTCACGGAAAACCTTGAAAAGCTCAAAGCTGATGTCACCAACATCCCTGAACAGGGAAGAAGAGAAAAGACAGGCAGAGTGGAACGGACTGTGCGGTGCCCTTGACTGTGCCTTTCACCCCAGCTTCCTCTAGAGTGCTCCGTGCATCCAGGAGGCCTGTGTGCGCCCCCTCCCCTGAGGTCTCCCCCAAGGCTTCCAGGCTGAGAGCCAGGGCTCAGCTTCATTGAGAACCAAGTGCTGCTGTAGATTGAACAGGCCGAGAAGACACAGAAACAGCTGTTAATTAATATCAGGAAGCAATGCAGGGCGAGAGAAGAGCTCTGGCCAAGGGGGAAGCCCGAGCCGCAGCCAGGGCAGAGGCCACCCAGCCCTGAGCACTCGGAAGACCAGGCTTCCCAGACTCCGAATTCATCCTGGGGCTCCCAGAACACAGATGAGCGTGATGTGAACGTCAAAGGTGACATTACCAGGGTAACGTTTTCTCCCTCTTGTTCAGGGGTAGGTAATAGGCCGCATGCATTTTGATTTCTGGTTTTCGGTGTATTTGCATATTTGTCATTCTACCTCATCGAAATTTCTCCTCTCAATATTAAGTTGAGTAATTAAATAATTTTACTATACATTCAGTACTTTTACTCAGATGAAATTTAAAAGAAAAATAGCCCAAGAGATTAGAGCATTTCATATGTAATACATAGAGAAAAATGCCTAAACATAGTATTTCTCTTTTAAAATATGGTATGTTTCTCGGGCCTTATAAATGTAAATGTTGATTCAAGGCTCTGATATTTTGAAGCTTAAATAGCACTTCCTGTTCTATACTGCAAAGTAGCTACACACTTTCTCAAAGAGAAATCTACACCAGGGAAATGTGGGATGGAAAATCTCTGTGCAATGGCAAGGGGAGGGCACGGTGTCCCTAAATGAGAAGTTCCAAGAAGCCAGCCGCCCGATCTGGTACAGGGCTTCCCAGGGAGGGCAGGCAGTGGAAAATGTTGAGAAGAGACTTTCCACTCATCCTGCATACTTCGCTGCTCAGAAACTCGAGCCACCTGTGACGAGGCCCGGGGGCTCAGCCCTGGCCCTGCGGGTCGCCCACTAATGACTCGGCCCTCCGGGGGAGCCGCGGTCTTCTTCCACACTCTGCATTTCATGAGCTCCTCCGCTAATTATTTGGAATTTGTTTGTAATAAATGCCTCATGTTTCCCCTACCAGGGAGCCTTTTTCATTAGCAGCTCACTTTTTCTGAGATGTGAACACCAAAATAGAATTCCAAATGAAGAAAAGATAAACTCTGGTTGAGCCGCGTCTGTTTTAGAAAAAAGAAAGGTAATGTAAGTGTTTATTTGAGCTTCGCCGAGTGGTTCAGGAACTGCATTTTCTCTGGTGAAGCTTTCATGTCCTATTTCACTGAAGATAGGAAGGATGTTTTTTAAAAATTTAAGAATAATCCAGCTTGTCATTGGTCTGACTGTACAAAGCTTTCAAGAACTCCTCAAAACATGCCGTTCTCTGACACTTATTTAGTCGGTCAAAGCGTGGGTTTGGACAGAGGATTCCGGCAGACGTCGGAGCCATAGGGTGTGTGGAGCTAGGCTACATCTCCAGACTCCTGCATCGCTATGCTTCTAGGAAGCGCCCAGGCTCTGCCCGCCTTTCTAAGAGCCTATAGTTTCTTTTGTTTCATGAGGAACAGTTTTCTCAAGCTCATTTCAGTTCTTCCCAGTAGTTAAAAGATCATGTGGTCTCAAGTTCCAGCAGCTTTTACGTGAGCAGCCTCAATTGGGAATAGCTTATCGCCTTCTTCAAACACTTCAGGCAAGGACAGACACATCTGGCCACGGATCCATGAGCCATGGAGAGGGGACCGTGCCCAGCCCAGCCCAGCTCAGCCCAGCTCCACAGCAGTGGAGGACCCCGGCCCCAGCAGCATCGTACTGCAAAGCAGACAAAGGTACTGGGACAAAGGACCACCTCCAGGGTTCACCCCCAGGACTATGGGAAAGCGCGATCATGAAAGCCCCCAGCAAGTCTGCAGTCCCAATCCTTGGGGTGTGGTTCCTCTTTTGTGTGTCAGGAGTGAGACGACTGATTATATTAACATTCCTTGCGTCTTTTAAGAGCTTAGCTTCCAGACCTGACATACGGAAAGCTGTCCCTGCCATGCTGTCTCAGTGTCACCTGGCACAGCAGCGAGGCAACCGGGAGACTGCAGGGCAGCTCTGCACAGAGGCATCGAGGAGGCTGTCTGTGATTGGGGCAGCTGACACCCACCGGGACATGCCCTAGATCCCGCAGGGGAAGGAGCTGAAGGGGCTTCCATCTCAATCACTGAAAGGGCCAAGAACTAAGCCTGAGGTGGCACTGAGGAGAATGGCAGTAAGGCGGAATGCCAACGTCACTGAGACAGAGGTCCAAGAGGCCGACAATCACAATATCCCTTCCAGGCGCCAGTGGATGACAGCGCTAGTGAGATGCAGTGGGTGTTGTGCTTGTGATCACGAGCATTCTGACCGTACCCAGCACGAGCGAGACAGCCAGGCGTTCGTCATCTCCACCAAGAGCGCAGGTGCTCTGAAAATGGAAACGAAGGCTGAGAACTGCAGCGGAGTACAGAGAGGGCCTCAGGAGGGGGGTCCGGTGGGTGCAGTGGGGGAGGAGCTCAAAGAGCTCTTCACAGGGGCGGCAAGGGCTCGGGCTCGGGCGTTGTTAGCCCCGTAACTGTGCACATTCTAATCGTGATGATGGTGTTGCACCGTCTGTCTACATTTTGCCTTATTTTCTTCTACCTCTGATTACCGAGACCTGTACAGCCGATGCTTCTAAGTTATTAATAGTCCACTTTCATCTTAGAACAAGGAAAACATACTTGCCTGTTCAGCTCTGCCGTGTAGCAGAGAAACGTGATGCTGCCCTGGAGTTTCACGGGGACACCATACAATGCGGGACACTTGATTTCAGGAGTATTTTAAAATGAATCACATCCAAAGGATCACATACAAAGAGAGAGTGAAGAAAATCTGTTCACACACTAACACCCAGAAAATCCAGCTGAGGACCTGAATACTACAGCAGTGTTTTGCATGGTCCCAGCTGAGGTCCCAGAGCCAATAACAGTGCCCCCCACAAGTCCACCTGGTGGCCTACAGCCTGCAACAATGGCCCACGCAGGTCTGTTTTACAGATCTGCACTGGAAGGCTCAAAGGTCAGTGACAGTGCCTACGACAGTGGGGTGAAAGATCTGTGCCAACAGACAGGGATCTGCTCTAGAGCCAGGAAGCAATGCTCAAGGTAAGCACCCGAGCTCCCCCAAAAGTACCACAGCCATCCTCTGCAACAGGGAGAGCTCAAGCTCTCCAGTGATGAGGAAAGACAAGGTCCCTTCAGGAAAGCCAATGCAACAAGCTTCTTCAGGAGACTGAGCTGTGTACCATCTTCCCCTTCAGAGCCAGACAACAACGGACCAGGTGAGGGTCAGAGCTGCCCCAAGGTGAAGGAAGCGTCGTCATTCTCCGCAACAAGGTCCAGGCCTGTCCTCCACTGAGAATAGCAAGTTCACCAGCAAAGCCGGCATGACCAGATCCTCCAGCGGCTCCCAACTGCTTGCCAACAGCTTCTACGAGCTCCCAACAGCCCCTCTTCTTCCTCTCCAGTTCTGCCTCTTTTGCTGCTGGCAACAATTCTCAGTGGGCCTCCCACACCCAGCGCCACCCTCTTTTAGTCTAGCTAGATGTAACCAGTTGACGACCAGTTGCCAACCTACTGTACTGCCTAGCTGGAACCCCGTGCTGGCCACTGGGTTGGCTGCTTTATCCCTGGAAACATCCTTTACTCAAAGCCTTCATTGCCTGATGTTGATGGAATCCGACCAGCATTCTTGGTGTCTCCAGGATGAGGCAAGCTTGCTGCTTGTCAGAGTCTTTTCATCCTTCCGGCTGCAGCACCTGCCCCTGGTGGTCGGCATGATTGCTCCTTTCTTGCTTTCAAGCCTAAGGACAAATGATGTGCCCTCAAAAGTCTTCCCTTGACCCTACGCTGGGAGAGTCTGTTCCAGGCTTCCTCTCCGGTTCTCTTATTTATTTACCTACTTGTTTTCACCTCCCATTTGTACACTTTTTCCTCACTGGAATGTAAGTGAGTTTGTGTTGATGACAGCTGTGTGGTCAGCGTAAAATACCTTGGGTTATTAATGCAGTTTTGCCAGCAGGGAAAGGACATGCCACGAACGCCGGCTGTGCTGGGGAAGACACAAGTCTGTGGTACATTCTGGATAATAAAATATACATCTGGAGAAGAAGTTCAAAATTTCCCCCAAGGACTATCTAATGCAAGAAAAGTATTATTTTAGTAAACAAACCCTTAAACATAACATCTTGTAACATGTGGACATTTAATACACAGCTATAATCTTTCCTCGATAAACAGCATGCGCTGACCTCCACAACTGTGACTATAGAGCACTGAAGAGGCTTTGGTGCTGTATCTAGCAGAGTACCCAGGGGTCAGTGGGTTCTTGGCCAACTTAAGACTGTCAAGGAATTTAATAAATAGGTATGTAGCTATTGCAATTTTTTCTGTAGTGTGTTGTGACCTCTGTAAGACATTTAATAAAATCTCTCCTCATATTTGGCCAAAGACCAAAAACTTCCTAGACCTGGTGATAATTATTATGTGTTTTCGTAACAGGTGGGCTGACTAGACCAAACCAGCACTGACGACCAGGCTCTGCACTCCGGGTGTGTGTCCCACCGTGCTGCCGTTTCCATGTCGGAACCTATGGCCAGGCAAATGCTCAACACTTGGTTAACACTTGGATGTAAAGGAGAATCCACAACTGTGGAAGGCTTGGATGACCCAAGAGTGGGAGAGAGAGTTGACGGGAGAGACGCTAGAATTGGGACTCAACATACTCTCCACAGGCTCAGCAGCATGGGCCAGAAAAAACAAGGAGAAGTTTAAGAGCGCAAAACATAAAGTTCTGCACTACTTTTTTGAAGAAAATGGTTAGCCTCACATGTGCAGGATTAGCAGCATTTCATGCGAAAGGTCTTGGCAGCTAGAGCTAACTGCAAGGTCAGAATGAACTTGAGTAGGGCTTAGCTGGTAAAACAGCAGCAACAGCTCTTGGCTGTGTTAACAGAACTCGAGTGTCAAGGACAGGAGAAGGCATGATCCTGTTCTTCTGTGCTCTGGTCAGAGTTACCTGGAGCACATCCATGTTGGAAGCCAAGAGCTATCATTTTACTGTTGAGAACAGCATGTCCCAGAAGATGGAAACAGGAGGCACACAAAATTATATCAAGCAAAGACCCTCTTCTCTGAGGTGTCAAAGCAGAGCAAGAGAAAACTGATGTCTGTAAGCAACCTGCCAAGAGAAAAGTGAGGGACGGAGGCCCCAGAAAAGGGGATGCTAGAAGCTACTGGTCCTTTGAGGTCACTATATCATCACTCTCCAGTGCAGAAACCAGAGAAGTCAGACTGTGTTCTGCAGGTGATGGGGCAGCCACAGGGAATGCTGGAATTGGGGAATGACACAACTGATGCTATGGTTCCAGAAAGAGAGAAAGAAATGACACCCAGGTATCTATGGATTGGTTCACAGGGCAGTGTCTTAGGATACGAGATTTAGCTGCAAGGAGTAGAGCCAGAAAACAATGTCAACGGAAATCGCAAGGAGAGACATTTTGATTCAGCACAATGGATAAATTTCTAACCCTTGTGCTGTTCCAAAATAAAAGAGCCACTGATTCACAGCAGAGCCACCAAGCAGAGGCTGAATGGTCACAGCTTAGGCCCCACGCACACCAAAGCAGGAGTCCCTTGTGGATTCCCGTCAGTCCAGGGATCCTAAAATCCATGTTTTTGGGGCATCAGCCTGCTGTGACTACACTGGGTAAGCATGGCCCTTAGGTGCATATTGCTAGCTTCCTAGCTGTTGCCTGTCAAATACTCCATGCACTTTAGAAATGTATTCTTATGTGTTACTGGATCATGTTAAGAAGTACTTTGCTTTTCTTATATTTTACTTCATTGAATTTTAAAAATTACTCATGTTTTGAATAATTGATCAAATAACATTAATCTTGTTTTTTGCCTCAGGAAAGAATTTCACTGAACTGAAATTTGAGTTCCAGGATACTAATTTTAAGATCTGAAGCACAAAGACCTGGGTTCGATTCCCAGCACTGCATGCTGTGCTGGCCCAGAACCGGATGTGGCGACACACGCCCGTAGTCCCAGCACTGGGGAGGCTGAGACAGAAGGATCATGACAAGTCTGAGCTGCAGAGTGAGACCTTTTACCAAAATGATTAATAATAAATTTTTAAAAATTGCAACAAGTATATATGTCTTTGGATTACCAGTTAATGTAATCAACAAGATAAATCTAAGCATGTACAGATAAGACATACAGACATATGACTCCACTTTTTAACTCACTTAATTTCAAAGACAATAATGGAATATATCCATGTTTTATACCCCATGTCATCATTTTGACCTTTTAACAAAGCAATGTTTTTTGCAGATTTTTGTTAGCTCTGTATTTGTTCTGAAAATTACTCATAAAATACCAAAGCATGTCTGTCGCTTTTACAGAAGACAAAGTGAAGACCCATCACCATCCCGTCACAGACATGGGAGCACCCAGGAGGCGACAGGAAAGGCACCCAGCCCAGCCTGGCCATGATGAGCCACAAAGGCCACATGCAAGGAGACCCACAGGGCCTGGCTGACGGCGCTGCCTGCCACACCGCTGAACGCGGAAGGAAACTTTGAAAGTTTTCCTGAGTTTTTAGTACCCAAGCCACTGCAAGAGGAATGACATACACAGAAAGTCTCTTTTCTGAAAAGGAGCACAATTAAAAACACCAATCATGCATTAATTGCTATTAAGACAAAACTTCCTTGAAGAACGTAGACTTCTGCTTGTGTGTTAGTTATCTTAAAGTAGCAGTTTAGTTAAAATGTGTGTTTGCCATCTTGCTAGAAAAAGTAAGAAGGTAACTGAACTTCTGTGAAATTTGAAGTCCTTCGTTTTGCCTCTCAGTTCAGCTCAAACCCCAGGCCTTGCTGGGGGCCAGCCAGATAGCTCAGGGAGCTAAGCACCTGCTTGGGCAAGCTCAGGCACCACCTGCTGCACCAGCCCTGCCCCCAGGGCGCACTGAGCTAGCAATGGAGGCTGAGCCTGGTGGGGCATGACCGTAATCCCAGCGCTGGGTGGGCTGAAAACAAGGGGATCCCAACGGGTCCAAGCTTCAAGGCTGAGCTGCCTAGTGAGATCCTGTAGCACATGTATTTTTTAGAAACTGCAATAAGTTAATACTAGATAACTAAATGTGAACACAACTGCCTG
This sequence comes from Myocastor coypus, assembly GCA_004027025.1. NCBI lineage: Eukaryota > Metazoa > Chordata > Mammalia > Rodentia > Myocastoridae > Myocastor > Myocastor coypus. The sequence continues at coordinate 21,120 of PVJA010017971.1, read as the reverse complement.
AAATTCCCCATTCTCTTGTGATTCTAAATTCACTTTTGTCTTTATGATTTTTTTTTTCATTTTCTCAAAATTTTATTTGTAACCCAGTGTCCCACTTGGCCCTCCTTTTTAGCTGAAAGTCTCTTGACCCCCAGGGTGGGAGACCCACTGCCCGCTTCTACTCTCAAGTAGCCATCACCAGGGCAGGAAGGTTCCACAATAACAGGCCCAAAACCTGTCTACCTCAACCTAAATTCCCATCCTCTTCACCACAAAATTCTTCAGATTTTTTGCATAAGCCATGCACATTTTCTCTTATTATTAACTGAAGGTCATACTTCACTCATATTTCCTTCATCTTAGTGTATTTTTCTGTCACATAATCTCATCTAAAGAACCAGTTAGTCATCAGGGTTTCCCTTTGGGTAGGGAGGTCTCTTGGGTCTGTTCTGGATGACCTTGACAGAGTGAAGGAGTTCTGCTTAGTCAGCCTGCAGGAAGTCCTTCCCACAAGGTTTGCCCGACGACGACGTGTGTCCCTGGTTACCTGGACTCTTGTGTTTTCCAGAGGGAGAAGCCAGAGGGGTCTGGAGTCACTACCATCAGAGCATGCCGAAGGCACAGAGCAGCAGAACCGGTCACTGCCCCTTTTCACCTTCACCAGAGAGCTCAGGGTCAGTTGTCAATCTTCCCCGCTGTACAGTGACTGTCCCTCTCTTTACACTTTAGAAAGAAGTTGCTCGTCTTAACTCACACATAAAGGAGTAAGGAATTAGAATGCGTTTGACAAATCCCTCCCAGTTTAATCATGAATTTCCTAGGCAAGATGCAGCAACACGTGATCACACCTAGCCATAGCCCCGGCCTTCACGTGGGACAGGAAGACGTCAGCCAGCCAGGGCTGTCACATTGTGGGTGAGCCCCAGGCCCCACCCTCAGGGCCAGGGTCTGTGACACAGACGCCCACACCAGCGGACACCGAGCCCTGTCCCCCTTATTTGTCATTTGCTTTCTTCTTTTTCCTCAGTTTGCTAAAATTCTCCACGCTTTTTTTTTTTTTTAAAGCTTCAAACATCTATTTTTAAAGAAAAAAATAATGATAGAAAAAATCCATTAGCAATGACACAAGATTCCACTAAACAAAGTACAGGAATTCAACAATGGTTGCTGTATTACTTGAGGCTATCTTCAAATTAGTTGTTTAGATTACTAGATATAAACTTGAAAGATTTGGTTAAAGACAAAACAAAACAATAACATAGAAGTTATAAGAAATTCAAAAGAGAAAAGAAATTTTAAATGTGACCTGCTCCTTTTAAGAGACCAGCAGAAGTTGGTAATACAATCACCCACATATAGGCCTAAATCTGTATCTTTCCTCCTCCCAGTTGTCCTTCCAACTGGACGATTTCTTTCCCTTTCACAATATCTGTTGTGCCTTTTAGATTTTAGCTGCTCTTTCAGGTTTTCGTGTTACTGAGATAATAGGATGCTTGCACATGTGGCCCTGATCTATTTCACTTACGAATATAGTGTCCCGCTGCATCCATTTATCTACAAACGCCTCAAAGTTATCTTTTTTAGAGCCAAACAATACTCCATTGTGCTAACATACCGTATCTCGTATATCCATTTTTCAGTTGATGGGCATCTGGGTTGTTTCCAAGATTTAGCTATGATGAATTGCGCTGCTATAAACACGGGTGCACATTGTCACTGTGGCGCGATGATTTCAGTTCTTTGGCGAAACCCGTAGGGAAGGATAGCTGGCTTGGCTTGAATGAGACCTCCAAGCCTAATATTTGAGGAATCACCACACTGAATTCCACAATAGCCTGTTTTTTTCTTTTAGCTTAGCTTGCTAAAATTCTCCATGCTTTTAAAACAGCTGTTGATCATTCTCTGCTCCCATTATTCTTAGTTTTCCTTATTCCACGACTTGCCTTATCCCAAGAGGCTTCTCACAGACCACTCACCGTGAGTCACAGAAAACCCAGCCATGTAAACCTTAGGCCACATGGTGGTCTCCTTCCCTGGTCATCCAGAGTCCCATGTGCTAATGTGGGAACAGGAAATCCCCAAGCAAAGAAGAAAGCGAGCATTGCCGTGATGAAAGCGCCAGAAATCAGTGCTCACTGTGCGCTTGGTATAACACTAATGAGGAAAGAACGGATACAGCAGTTGAGAAGGCTCCTGTCCTCTGCTGTTTCTTTCAAAACTATGTACTGAACATACATTCTCGGCCCCCTGGTAAGTGGGCACCAGTCACCAGTAGGAAATGGCCCTGACCCCGAGGACACGGCAGGCGAGCGGGTAGCCGGCAGTGGCCCTCCTGTGGGCTGCAGAGTGAGCTCCCAGGATCCCCTTGCATTGGCTCTGGAATTGCACCACTATCACCAGACATCATTTCACAGAGGCTCCGGTAACAGCACTCTAAGAAGAGAGCTACCAACGGAGTCCCCGCACAGCTCCTTCCAGCCTGACCGAGAAGGACTGGGCAGACAGAACACATATCATGTTACTGAGATACGACTCTATGATCAGTGGATGTTTTATGGGTTTTGCTGGTTTCTGATTAGGCTGACTGTTTTATTTGTGGTGATTCTTTATTTGGCGTACAGCTCCTTTATCTAATATGGACTGAAGATTACTCTGGAGTCAGTCATCTATTGACATATTTATGACATCCTTATGATAAAGGAGCTTTCTCTTTGCCAAATTCATCAACATGTTTTTTAGAGATTTCTCCTTTAATGTTCTTTTGATGATTTGCAAAAAGTTAAACAGAAACGCTAAAGTGCAGCAGTATGCAAACAATAGAATTCTAATTTTATAAAAATAAAATAAGAAAATGACACTTCTTAAATTGTCCGTGTTTTCTTATCTAAATGCATTATCCTGTAATTAGAGGAAGCAATAAGTGTAACAAATACTTTCAAATACACAGCACAAAGTCTCTTGAGGAGGCAACGCTTGGCCCCTAGCACTGAGCACCGCCTCAGCGGGAAGGCACCCGCCCTGAGACGGAGTTAGGGCGCCGCGGCTCAGGCACCCGGCAGGGAAGGGTCCAGCTTTCCCCTTGGGCAGGCGGGCAGGGCTGGCGCTGTCTGCAGAGAAGGCCAGCACAGGGGTCATGGGAGGGCCGGAAGAACACAAAGGAAACATGAAATGTTAAGTGAACACAAGGTCGCTGCTCTTTTCTTATTTGAATGAAAGCTTTGTGTTTCAGTTACAAGAGAAATCTGCAAGGAACTCGGGAAAGGCTAAGAGGTTTGCAAATTATGCTTTCTCACGGGAAAGAGCAATCTTTGGGCCTAGAGCGAGCAGGAGAACACCAGTTTCAAGGCAGTGTCCTTCGACAGGAGGCTGGCATGACAGAATGTGAAGAAAAATGTTGCGAGGCCAGAGAAAGGCAGGATTCCAGGCGCTCTGGCCAAGAGCGCTGGGGCTGAGCCTCATCCTGAGGCTCAGCACAGCTGGGAGCCCCAGTGCCCGAGGCTCCGGCAGTGCGTGGCAGTGTCGGGAAGGCTTGGCCTCAGAGCCAATCTCAGGCTTCACCACCACTGACTCTCCTGGGACCAGAGATGATTCCTGCCAAGACCCCTGTCCTCCCTGACCACTGGAAACAGTGTCAGTGTGGTCCGCAGTGAGGTGGAAGGCATTGGAGACAGGGCCATAAGGGGTGTGGCACGGCCGCGCCCCATGGCCTTCCCAGGGGCCAGTCGGATGAATGGGCAGAACCAGCTTCAGGCTCAACTGGGTGGAGCAGCTGCTTCGGCAAAAAAATGGCAGGGCAGGGGCCGGAGGCCAGGGCCATGGGACGCCTGCCACCTGAGCCTGAGGGGCGAAGAGCCCGGGCCTTGCGTGGCTCTTGTGAGCAAGTTACGATCGAACAGATGGAAGCACAGAAAAGAACATAAAAATATGGGATGGAAAGTAACATGGAGGGGACGATGGGTAAGTAATTTCTGACTCAAAAACAGAGTGCTAGCAATGGGATGGAAATGTCGGGGCGACATAATAATAGCCTTGTTTCATCGAAGCTGGGGAAGGGCCACCAGTGCTTTGTCATCTTCCTGATGGTGCTGCTTCACCACGCGCATGCGTCCTGTTTTTCTGTGTATCAGATACTAAACCACAGTACTTAAGCCAGCTAGGGATGGAGACGGAGAAATGCCCTGTGGACTCACCACGTGGCGATGATGCCTGCATCCGTGTTCCCAGAGAAAGCCTCCTACCCTGAGCTGCACTGAGAGCAAAATTTATGTTATTTTGTTGAGTCCTCAAGAATGGTTGGAAGTGCTAACAGCATCCAGAGGAAACAGCAGTGCAGGCAGGCACAAAGCCGACTCCCGGAGGTTCTGGTTAACTCAGGAACCAAGGCCGGGATTACGGGCAAGAGTGCTGCTGGGGTTACCGGTGTGAGCGCTACACTCAGCCTGGGGCAGAGAGCTGCATGCAGCGTAAGGAAGGGAGAGGCTTGCTCTCTGCCGCTGCCTCCGCCTCTGCCTCTGCTGCTGCCTCTGCTCCTCCTTTTTGCTCCTGCTCTTTGCTGTCTTTCACCACCATGAAATTCTACCCTCTCTGCCTTGGAGCCAGGCGATTATGGACTGAAACTTCCACAAACTTTTCCTTCCTTACTGTTATGGTTTATGTCTAGTTGTCCCCCCAAAGCCTCATGGAGTCATTGGGCGAGGACTTCTGGAGTTTGAGACTTGATCCATGATCCCTGGGATTATGGGTTTTAGTACTGATGGGATCATGGGTGTAGCCTAGGGCGGGAGCTAAGGCAGAGAGCCTGAATGTAATATAAAGAGAGACAGAAAGACAGACTGTAGCTCGAGCTGGTGCTGCTGCTCTGCTGCCCTGTTTGGTTGACCGCCTCTGCCACCATTTTGCTGCTGTTCTGCTGCCATGAACTGGATGCTCTCTGCTCTGTTCCACTCAGCCTTGGGCCAGCCGAATACGGACTGAAACCTCCACGAACTGTGAGCTAAATAAACCTTTCCTTCCTTCATTTTGAGTGTTGGGTATTTGTCCCGGCAACGAGCAAAAAGTAACTAATACACTTACTCTGGGTATCAGATATTTTCTCCCAGCTACGAAAGAAAAGTAACAAGACAATTCAGATTTTCAAACAATTATGACATTTGTCTTCAGAAATGGCAAGGACAAATGACATCTGAAACCCAGAGACCAGAGGAAGCAGGGAGAAAGATGCGCATGTCACAGAGCTGGGAGCCAGGAGCCGGGAACACGCGCCCACGCGCTGGGGCTGCACTGTGTAGTGGGCGCCTCCAACACCAGCTCCCTCTCTTGCGAGCTCAAGATCTGGAACAGACTGAGGTCCATGGAGGCAGCCACAGTTGTGCAATGATTTCCCCAAAGCCGGGGTTGAGTTCCCAGAGGAGCTCGCACCTCCCACGAGTCCCAGAGCAGCATTTGCACAACTCCCTCCCTGCACCGGTGGTAGGCCAGGCCCCCAACACTGGGAGCACTTGGGGTCCTGAGGTGGAGCCGTCCCTCGCAGGTTCTGTAGGCCTCACACAGGGCCCTGACATTTTCTCCTTCAGTCAGTGAGAGTCCATAATTCGGAACCTTAAATCCTCATCTTTGTGACTTTATCAGAAAGGATCAAACGCTTCAGGGTTGGGGTTTCGAAAGGAAAAAAAGCCTAGATTTTAATATATAATATATAACATATACATATATATATATATATATATATATATATATATATATATAGAGAGAGAGAGAGAGAGAGAGAGAGATAGATACAGAGACTGAGACAGAAACAGAGATTAGGCTATTACTTATCACATCCTTAAATCAAAATGAATTTTAAGAGAATTATCAATATGCATGAAAAATGGCCAGACAGAGGCTGTGTGACAATCTTACAGTTTTGTGTAGAAAAAAAGCTATTTGAATTACATCTTTGTAGGCCTGGAGCTTTAGTAGATGGCCAAATAGTATGCATGGCTATTTGTTCCTGAGTAGTTACTTCAGAAAATCCACCAAAAGCAGTCTCTGTCCAACTGTTTATCCTTAACTGAAATATGTAACTTGCATTTGAAATAAAAGATAGGTAGAAATTAAATGTGTATCCATTGTCAAGCTTGAAAATGTTACAACATAGGATGATACATTATTTGACAACAACCCAACCACGTTCTTGGTTTTTTGTTTTTGTTTGTTTGTTTTGTTTTGTTTTTTGCAGAACCAGGGATTGAACTCAGGACCTCGTACTTCCAACCATGTTCAATTGTGATGGCGATGCCCAGATCTCAAGAAAAATGGACAAGAACAGAGTTCTTATTGTTTACTGCTCTGACACACTGGAAGTGTGTCCGGACAAGTTAAAGGAGCCAAACTAATTCTATGTTCACAATGCAATGGTTTGATACTAATTGCTGGTCATTCCTTTGCAGTGGGCAGGCCGGCCAGGCAGCTCAGCAGCTGGAAGCACCTGCTGAGGCAGAGCACAGCAGCCAGGGTTCACTCCCCAGCCTGCTAGACTGAGATGGTGACTGAGACTGGGCGTGGTGGCACGCACTTGCGATCCCAGCGCTTGGGAGGCTGAAACAGGAAAGTCACAGCGAGTCCGGTGTACTAAGTGGGACCCTGTAGACCCTGTACTAAATACATTAAAAAAAAGAAAGTTGTGTGTTATTATCTTTTGCAGCAGGCTAAATTAATAAAATGATTGCATTGGATACTTTTCTCATAACTAGGACAAAATACCCAAGCCCAAAGTTAGAAGGGAAAATGTTTCTTTAGCTCACAGTTTATATTGATTTTGGTCCACAATCGCTGACTCCAGGGTGGGGTGGTGCAGGAGAGGGCCTCACAGAGGAGGAACAGCTCATGGCAGCCGGAAGGCAGCGAAGCGGGCAAGAGAGGGCCACAGCGCTTCTGTCCCTTGATCCTGCCCAGGCAACTCTCAGGGGACAGCACGCACACCTCGCCCTCAGTCCTTGAGCTGCACCCTGAATCAATCCTGACGTCACGCCTTCCAGATCCAGCCCCTCTGAAGAAGCCCAGCCTACGCCTCCCTGAAGCTTTGCAGGGAGCATCCAAACACAAGTCCTGACAGCTGTGCTTTTCATTCCTCTGAGCTGTTACAGTTGTATCCCTCCTTTATGGTAAGGGAGACTGACTGTTATGGAATAAAGGGGTAAAAGCTAGCACGTAAGGCTGGGGTGCTTCCACGTGGTAGAGTTCTTGCTTGACATGTGTAAGCTAAGAAGCAGCACACACACACACACACACACACACACACACACACACACAGAATTAGACAAAAAAAAAAAAAAAACCTGGTAAACAACCAAGCTACATGTGAAGTTATGTAGTCTTAAGCCGGAGCCCATTCACTAGCATGCCAAATATCATCATGTAAAAAGAGTTTAGGAATAAAAAAAAAAAAGCCCTACTTTATGTAGAGAATTCACCCTCCACATGCACTGCCATAGGAGAGAAAGTAGAGGTGTGAAACTGGCAACACTCTTGTGATGAATTTATAGGACCTATATTTTTTTTTAATTATGGCTGGCTCAGCCTGCCCTGAGGGTGGGGCTGGCGCAGCATGTGGTGCCAGGGATCAAACCACGTCCCTGTGGTTGCCTAAGCTTGCCTAAGCAGGTGTTTTAGATTGCTGAGCTATCTCATCAGCCCCATAGAACCTATTATATGGCTCCTGTTGTACAAGAACTCAGTAAAAGACTGGGTGTCATGGTAAACATCTATAATCCCAGCACTGGGGAGGCTGAAAACAGGAGAATCAATAAAACATCAGTAAAAACATTCCTGATGTGAGCTACAAAAACACTTTAGCTTGCATGCTGAAGTCCAAAGCACTGAAAGCAGCCAGTTTCCAGAGAACAGCTCCAATGTTGTGAAGCCCGATTAGGCTTCAGTAAATAAAGAGGTCGGAGGAGATATTTTCCATATGAAAGGAAAGGCTTGTTTCCTACATCATGCTGTTAATGCCTTTCTGCCGATCCTACAGTGATTTTCATCAAATTTGAAGGAGGAAAATGAATTAAATCTAAATAGTGTATACAGAAACCCCTCAGTCCACACATGCACTGTTCATTCCTAAAGGATCTATGTCTGTCAAACACTGAGCTTTGCCTAGGATTCCTGCGATGTGACTCCGTCAACCAGAGGGACAACACACAGATCAGAAAACTGAGGACTGATTCTAATGGTAGAGAGGACATTTTGTCCTGAACTGTGCTCGCCACCACCTCAGTGACAGCTTATGTGGAACTCAGGGGCATTCTTAGTAAGGGTTGATGTTTGAATCCACAAGGGAAACACTACACTACACTACAACACAACACAGTATAATACAGTATACTTAGTTATAAGATTATTTATAACATTTACCCAAAGAGTCATACACAAAAAGAATGTAGTAATCTGCCCACATACTAAAGACTGAGCATCCAGCTAAGGGCCTGGATCCTAAGATAATGTCCTGCATGGGTCCAGCTGAAGACCCAGAGCCCGTAACAGTGCCCCCCACAATTCCACCTGGAGGCCTAGAGCCCACGGCGATGTCTCATGCAGGCCGTTTCACGGAGCTCCACTGGGAAGGCCGAAAGTCAGAGTTTGAAGCTAGAACATCTGTGCCAGTGGGTGGGGTGGAGGTGATGGTGGGGTGCTGGATCTGTGCTAGCTGACTGTGGGATCTGCACTGGAGCTGGGAAGTGACACCCAAAGTAAAACCTGGAGTTCTCCTGAAAGGCACCACAGCCATCTTCAGTGACGGTGAGGTCCTGAGCTCCTCTGATGATGAGAGCAGCCTGGCTCCTATTAGGAAAGCCAGCTCAACAAGCTTCTCCAGGAGAGGATCAGGGCACCACCGACCCCTCCAGAGCTGGGAGATGATACTTAAAGCGAGGACCAGAGTTCCCCAAAAGTGAACCACAGCCATCTGCAGGGATAGCAAGGTACCTGAACTCCTTCAGTGATGAGAGCAGCTGAGTTCATCAGAAAAGCCAGCATGACAAGCTCCTCCAGGAGAACTAGGAGCTCCTGACAGCTCCTGACAGCTCCTGACAGCTCCCACAGCTCCCCGACAGCTCCCTGCAGCCTCTTCCTCTCCAGTTCTGTCTCCTATGCTGCCAGCAACCATTCTCAGTGTTCCTCCCACACCCAGTGCCACGCTGGTCAGTCACCACTTGTCAGCCCACCACAGCAAGGGAGCACTCTGGTAGCATTCTAAGATGAGTGAAGAAAATGAAGCAGGAACAGAGACCAGGGCAGAGCCAAAGAAGCATGACTCACCTTAGAAAATGTGCAGAGGGGTTGGAGAGAGAGGGGCAGGGACTGCTCGCAGGGGACCGTGCGCCATCTGACATAGTCTGGACTGTGCGCACTGAGCTCTTTAATATGCGTTGGGTCAAGACAGGACAAAGGGCCAGTGCTCTGCCCTGAGCTGTCAGCTGGGATCGAGCCTCGAGATGGAGGCTGTGGCTTCCTTGGGCCTGAAGGATCACACATCAGAGCTGAAGCACCAGATTTGCATGATGCAAATTGCTTTTTCTGCATAGTCTTCTCTCTGAATATAGCAGAGGCAAACACAGGTGTCCTCGTGTGACTCCTGGCCTTTCTACCTCTCTCAGTCACCCATTCTCAAGCCATTCCCCTCTTTGCAAATCCATAAAAGCTGGGTTTGGTTTTGTGCAAAGGCCTTTGTTCCAGAAAGCCATCTTTGTGGCTGGACTGTGGACCCCTTGGCTCCCCATAACTATAAATATGCTTTACAGTCCTTATTCTCACTGTGGGCTGCACTGGAAGTGGTAAAATGGAATTAGCTCGATGGGATTCCAATAACTTATCCTCGGGAACACAAATATAAACTTCTTGGACTGAGATAAGGGCCAGGCAGGGCTCTCTACAGGGTTTTCCATGCCATCCCCCTTCCTTTTGCAAAAATTGTCCCCTGGGTTTATAGTAGAATAGCGCCAACATGTGGGGTGGAGGTGAGGGGCTCACAGCGCTCTTTTCCCTGCACATTCCCCTTTCTTTCAGTCCGTGCTGGCTGAGTACTTGTGCTTCCCTTTCTGCTGGACTCAGCTATAACGCACCCCGAGGAGTCTTCAAAGAGGGACTCTCCTTTCCTGCAGTCCACTAGGCCTGCAGGGGGAAGACCTCACTGGGACACTCAGAAGTCACACGCTGTTTCAGTAGAGTGCGCCTTTTCTGTGCCCTGAGGAGGCCCACAGTCCTGGCCTGCCCGTAGGGCATGTGCACTACCGCGTTGCGGGGCTCCCTTGGGGCACCTGGATTCGATCTCTGTGCAGTCTCTTCCCACTTGGGAGTCCTCTGCTGACGGAACAGGCTGAGGCTAAAAAGGTCTCCACTGTTTCCACCTCGTAACTCTTAGCATCTTTACAGTAGGTGGCTTATTCCTTATCCTTTTCCTTCTGTAGTACTTTATCATAGGCAGCAAAAAGTCAGATGATATTTTTAATATTCTTCCAGTTTTACAACTTTCATTTAAAATATTTATTTGTCAGGAAGGGGAAAGGCATGTAAGCATACACACACACGGGGTACCTAGATGATTGTACTACTGACTCTGTAAGGTTTTTTGGTGGGGGGGGGGGTAACGGTTAATGTTTAAAATTTTTACTTTGGCCAATTTTATATGCTAATATCTGTAATGTGAGCAACTACATTGAAGACATCAATGTGAGATATAGAGCCAGGAAAATCGTTCAGTAGAATAAGCACCTGCCTGGCAAGTACAAGGTCCTGAGTTCAATACCCAGTACCGCAAAAGAAAAAAAAAAAAAAAAAAAAAAGTGAGCTATAACAACCACTGCTGAATACCTTTCATCCTGTTTTTTTTTAAAAATATGTATCATTTCTAATGTCTTATATATTGTTTTTATCCTCTCTTTAAAATAAATTTTCACAAAATGAAAAGGACAAGACAAAAAATTAAGGTTTATTGAAAAGAAAAGTTAATATTTAATTGTTTGATCAATCTCGATATCTATATCAGGTAATCTGAGCAGCAAATTTGATGATAACAATGTATAATCGAACAACAGTTGTTAATGTTCTATTGCTGCTTTGAAGTTTGTCTCATTTTTATTGTTTTATGTTACTGCTTTCGTTTTTGCTCTTGTCTTCTGTCTTGAGGTTTTTTTCACCCCTCCCTCTTTAAACTAAAATATGTGATTGCATACTCTCCCTGCCCTGAGTAGACTCACGAACGTGAGTCTTTTTTGTCTTTCGGGAGCATAGGTTTTTGTTGTTGGACAAGCCCAATCTGTTTTGAATGTCTAATTGACTACTGAATATTTGAAGGTTATTACCAACTAGTTCGTCTTTAATTTACCTCGCAGTGCATGATTATTTTCTCATTAATTAACTCTTTGCCCCACAGCATTTAGTTCTAAAATTTCAATGGAAACCATTTGCTCACATGCATGGTTTGATTTTACATAGCTTATAGTACAGTTTTTAGTTTCTAGATTGGCACAGAAAACTTTAAAGTTCTTAACTATTATTTCTTACATCGTCACAAGACACAATCATTGAAAAGTTCTTTACTTTTCTTCTTAGAACTTCATGAAATCTCAGTCTAATGTTTTGAAAGACGACTTCATGTGTCTTTGAAAATGGGCGTTTGCTGTTGAGCCTTCATATTTGTAGACCTAAACTACGTCACCAGCATGCTTTGTGAGTGCTCCGCATACCGCTGCCCTCGGTCCGCTCCTCCTGGGGGCCCTGAACAGCCTCAGATCTCATCTTGCCCAGAAGCAGCCCTCCTCTCTCTAACCCTGCCCTTCACCCCCTCTCTGTGAGATGGAGTATCTTTCCTTGTTCCTTAAAATTCAGAGTGTGGCTCATCAGGAACTGAGGAGTCCCTTAACTTCATGCCTTCCACCCCTTCCTCTGGCTCCATGGTTTCTGAACTCGCACAGCTCTTCCTCTTACATTTTCACCACACTGTAAACGCGAGGGCTTGCTTCTCCCAGCTTCTACCCGAGCTGGGTCCCGGACTCTACGTTCCATGGTGCTTCTTGGATGTGGTGTGGGTCTGTTCCCAAGGGCCCCTGGGATGGGTGCCCAGGCCCGTGTGGTGACACTAAGAGGCAGGGTCTACTGAAGGTAATTGCGTTGTGGGGGAGCTGCCCTCCACACAGATGTTCCTGTGGGGTTCCCATCAGTTCCTGCTGGCTGAATCGCTCGCACTACCAATGCCACCACGTGACAGCTACGGTGACATCATCCTCCACGACATCCCCACATCAGGCTGAATGCAGGGCCACCTAACCTTGGTTTTCTGGCCTCCTGAACTTTTCTTCAGGAGATGTTAAAACATGGAGTGTTGTTAAGCATTTTGCAACAAAAAATAGGCCAGCTCTGATTTTATCTTCACAGAGTAGTTGGTTCTTTGTCCTATATAAATTAAGATGAGTAAATCACTAAGGTCTTCTACTATGTAATCAGGAGCCCATTTTTCAGTTTCTGAGTAGATTTTGATTTTGCCCTACTTGAGAGTTCCATCGACGGCTCCATGATTACATTTCTTCCTTGCTCCACTTTGTAAATTAGTGTTGACTCATGGAAGATGTTGCAGGTTTTTCTTTCAGTAATTTGGAATACAGAAAAGCTCTAGACACATAGAAGACATAAGGAATTAGCAGGTCTGTGGGTGCATTACACTAAATTAAATTCTAACTGCCATCTTTTTCAGAGTTGGCAATTGTGAGTGCTTGGTCAGTGGTGTTCACACTTCATTTGAACTTTAAAATAAATAAATAAATAAATAAATAAATAAATAAATAAATAAATAAACAAACAAACAAATAAATAAATGTGCCCACAGCCCATGGACAGGAAGATAAACCATAAAAATAATGAGTTGCTCTGACTGAACCCAGGTCCACATCATGACTCTGGCGGCCACTCCGCCCCCTCCCACATGTGCTTCCTCCTCAAGGGGCTTTGGAGCAGCCCATACATCCCTAGTTTCTCAGGGCATCCAGGCACTGGCATAATAAGCCTGCATGGTCTCTCCTAAGTGGACATCTTCGTGGCTGCTACATCAGCTAAAGCTTTAATAGTCTTTTGGTTGAGGATTTTAAGAAAGAAAGATGTAAATCATTAGAATAATGAGAGCATTAGAAAATTGAAAGCCATATAACCCTAAAAGATGAGCTTCTATTCAAGATGACAGAAAAGGAAAGGAACAAAAGCAAAACACTAGCACATCATCTTCTTCAGCTCACGAGACTTCAAACGCCAAGAAAATGTCCAACTGCATCCTCAAGAAAAATCCACTGGCCATAGTTCAGCCTGACTACGATTTGCTGCTGGGAACCCTTGCCTGCAGACTGTGTACACATGTGTTTTCTTTAGGACCTGAAAGGATTCCCTGCGTTGAGCTGGGGCCCTTTGCGTTGACTCTGGCTTCTGCTGAGGGCAGCAGAGGTGGTCAGGAGGGCAGGCCATGTCCGTCCTGCATGTGGAGATGACTGGACTCCTCAGCAGAGGTGGGGTGGGGTGCCGTGGGAGAGAGGGAAGCAGGGAACCTCTGGGGGGGGGTGAGGAGGCCAGTGGGAGGTGCAGCCTGTCGATCTGTGGCGGTGTTAACTTCCTGGTGTTCTCCGTGCTCACAGCAGCTGCTGAAGGGCTCTGGCTTAGGGATGAGAGGCCAGTAAAGGTGGTAGCATGTGAACCAAGCCTCAGGGTCTCCAAGCTTGGGAGTTCTGAGGAAGAGCAAGTAGACGCTTCCGGAAATTCCACATGGTCTCTCCAGGTGAACCTACTCTTTTTGCTTTCTGCTGTTCTTGCATTTGAACCCCTCACTCTGGACCCCGGAGGCTCCAGGTGTGTTGTCTTCCAGCTCTTTTTGGTGACAGTGAAAGCGCCTGGTGCCCCACATGCACTCACTGCATGCTCACCAGCTCAGGCCCAGTGCTCCAAACACAGAGCCGTCACCTGCACTTGTTTTGGCTCTCGAACGATGTCAGGTCATGTGTCCATGGAACATGCACCAGGATGGCAGTGGTCTTCCAGGTCGGAGCGTGCCTAGAGCCCAGGTAGTAGTACCCCAGGTCCCCCCATGGCTTGCTGTTTAGTTTCACCCATCAGTATAAACCATTTTGAGAGTCCAGATTGGAATAGAAGTACTAAATTCAGACCACTCTCCCCTGGAACATTTAAGGAGGGACCTGCAGTCCTCTCTCTCTCTCTCTCTCTCTCTCTCTCTCTCTCTCTCTCTCCCTTAAATAGCAAACACTTATTGTTAGACTTTACTGGTAAAAAAATATATAAAGGTAGCAACATAAAACACATACCCACTCTTTTCAATTTTTTATTGTAAAGAGAATCAAAATGATAATAAACCAATACAGAATTTCAAACCAAATGATGAAAAACTAACAGTGGTTATTATATCGCATATCGCTATCCTGAAATGCTCATACAATCACTAAGTCCCAGCCACAGCCCGCAGCTCCCCACCCATCAGGAGGCGGCCGGAGGCGACTGTGGGTGGTGGAAGCCGAAGGGCAGCGAGCGACTTTCAGCTCCTTCCTTCTTGTGTCTCCAGCTATGCTTCTCTGTAGTGTATGGAAACAGGAGTGATAGGAAAGAGAGAGCGAAATGGGTTCATGTCTTCTGATAATAAGGTACCACTTAGTTCGTAATTAATGATAAATGTCAGCACTGTATGTGGCATACAGCTATCACCATATCTGAAAGAAACAACACTGTGTTTTCTGCTTGTATCTCAGTTGGAAGCAATGCAGGGCCGGTCCCCGGGGCTCAGCACTCTCCCTGGCCTGCTGAGGAGGCCGATGGCCACTGCCAACCTCAGCCCTTTGCTGAGCTACAGATTACGCACCAAGCATTTCAGTATGGCACCAAGCATCCAGATAAACACGGGCCATCTCGCCATGACCTGAACCCTTCTTTATGTGTCACAAACCTGTTTTTTTTGTTTTTTTTTTTTTGAGGTACTGGGGATTGAACTCGGGACTTTGCACTTGCTAGGCAAGCACTTATTCTACTGAACTATCTCCCTAGCCCCAAACCTGTGAATATTAAAAAAAAAAAAAAAAAAAAAAGTGGGAATTACAGGTCTTAATTTGCTTCTGGGCTGCAGGTATAACTTCATAGGAACAAGTCTTTTCCATTCCATTTTTAAGGCCTCTGAGGAAATTTATTAGATTAAAAGGTGGAGGTAGAGAAAGTCGTCCTGCAAGTGTTGGCGCACGAGAGGCTTTTCAGGGTTCAGCATATGTCTGTGCCAAGTTGGGGTCTCGCCTCTCTGGTAGATCTTTGAATTCAGAAACAGTGCCAGCAAAGGCTGTGGAGCACTTTTATGAAGTTCTCGCTTTTGGGGGATGTTGGATGCTGAAAAGCCCCTCCCCTCAGGATACTGGGCGTTAAGTCCATTTTGAGATCTACATTTTACCATTAAATTTTTTAAATTGGCAAATAACTGTACACGAAGGTGGTGCATCATGCTTTGCTATATGTTCGCACTTTAAAATAATCAAATCTGAATGACATAGCCATGATCTCTCATACTTAGTGATTTCTTTTGTGGGGATAACATCGGAAATCAACAATTAGCAAGTTTGACATATACCACATATAATTATTAATTATAGTCATCATTCTGCTTTTGCTTTTGCTTCCTATATGGATTATTGATTGGTTGACTGGAGACAGAGTCTAGCTCACCTTCACTATGAGCCTCCTTTCTGCCCCAGCCTCCTAAGTGCCAGGATCATAGGGGCGTGCCAGGGTGCCTGCTCCCCATTCTGTACAGAGGGTCCCTGGGCCTTCCCCTTCCTCTGTTGCTGACGCTTTGCACTTTCACCCACACCTCTCCTCTCCCTACCATCCCGATACGTGCCTGTAGGAGTCACCATTCTAGCCTCTACATTTCTGTACTCAACTTTTTGTTTTCCTGTGTCTGACTTATTTCCAAGAGTACAAGATGCTCTCAGTTCCTGTTGTTGTGAATGACAGAACCCTTTCTTTTTGAAGGTTGCATAGTATTTCACCATGCACAGAGATACCATATTGTCTTTATTGAAGCACCTGTTGTTGTTAAGTTGCTTCCACAAATCAGCTTTTGAGGAAGTAAAGAAAAGGAAGCTTTACTTCATGGTTGTTGGAACTGTAAACTGGCAATAACCATATCAGTTTACAGAAACTAGTGAAGAGATTCCTTTAAAAATAAAATAAGTGTGCTACATGACCTGGGAATCCCACACTTGGTTGTATAGCCAAAGAAAATAAAATCAAGAAGTAGAACAGACATCGACATGGTGAAGTGTGTTGTTTTAGGATCTTAATCTATTTTATTTCACACTGACCAAAATGAAAATTCAAACAAAACTTAAATAATAAGCCAAATAAATTGAATGCAAAATGAATGTTCCAATTGCTAGACTGAGAAATGCAGCTACAGCAAAATGAGAATTCCTTTCTGTGGGGAAGAGACGGAAGAAGAAGGAAGAGCTTTCTGGAGCATTTGACACAGGTCAAGGGAGGTGGAAAGCAGGGGTCAGCCTGGTGGGGCGCCTGCTGGGCGCTGGGCGCTGGGCGCTGGTCCCCAGCCCTCGGGCCTCCCTCTCCTTGCACTGAAATGTCAGAGGCTCTTTGTGAAGTGCTAGATTCTTTCACGGTTTCCAAAGAGGTTTCAGCAGCATAGTGTGAACTGTGAACTCTATTAAGCCTGCCTGAGTTTCTCTCTTCAGGCTCAGAAAGAGGGTTTGAAAGTCATCCATGGGCTCTGTTGGCAAAGGCAGGGTCTGCTGTCATCAGGAAGCGCCTGCCTGCTGGGAGCTTCTCCCGCTAGACCTGCATAAAGTCTAGGGCACTGAGGTAGATGGCTTCCCTTCTCCCAAGACCTTTTCCGTGTCTTCTAACATTTTGAAGCACTGCAGAGAGAAAGAAGGTGTGTGGTGGAAGGCGCTCTGCCGGGGCTCCGTTCTCCTCAGGCCAGGGATGCCTACCACCGCAGTGCAGGGGAAGATCTGCACACACATTCCTGTCTTCTCTCAGTTCTCCCAAGGATGAAGGAAGGATTCGTGCAGGAAAATCTGTTGGAATTTCTTAAAAGCAACGTGCACACGTTTCCAATTAGACGCAAACTGTTACTCATCGGTGCCACGGCTTGCTTTCCGTCGGAATCCTGATTGCAAACAGGGCTTCGGAGTGAGCACTGAGCTAACCCTGCAGTCAGGGACTGCGTAAACGCAGGGATGTTTCCACTTTCCCCACTTACGCAGGATGTTCTGGGAAACAGATGTGACATTCCAGGCTGCAAGGGGTGGCCGGTGTATCAGAAAAGAATTTGGAGAAGTTCCTCCATAAGAACATTGCTTCCACGGCAAAAGCCATTATTCTTAGGGATCAGTGTTACTTTTTTTCCCATTAAACAACAAAGACAGCAAATATTTCTGAACACTTTCGGACTGACAATGTTTTGCTCTTCCGTGAATGCTTTGAAGAAGAAAGTGTTGGGTATGGGATCGTTGAAACACGTCTGTAGTTACACCACTTAAGAAACTGCCACCTTTAAAGATTTAATTTAAATTTGGGGAAAAAATAACTTCCAGAGTCAACAAATGATATAGGAGGTGAGCGGGAGGGAAGAAATTGTATCTTTTTGGAGAGTTTTGCCTAGTAGGTCCAAGATTCATTAATGACAACTTAAACTGTGGTCCCACGCAGAGCAAGTAGGAGGAATCGACTGCACTCTCCCGGGCTCCAGAAAACTGGCACAGAGCAAGACCTAATAACTGAGAAAAGGGTGTGGGCAAGCGCTTCTTACCAGGATGCTCTTCAGGGCACTTCATGCATCACATTTGAGATGGGGGAGTCCTGGGCACATGTTGTATTTATAGAAACAATGAACGGATGGCCTGGAACGCTCATAAGTAAGGGAAATTGCTTTCTGTCCACCAAATATGGTCTTGGTGGGTGTGCTGCTGGTTTTACTCAAAGACTCATCCCAAAATACTGTCACCTCTGTGGAATACAAATTGCTACCCTCTCTAATTATGTGCTTGGGTGGTGCGGAGCAGATGGACTCCAGGTGAACTGGGTGACCTCACCTTGGAGGGGGCGGCCAGGGAGGGTAGCCTGCAGCCCTGCTGGTGGAGCCCGAGGTCCTCATGGAGGCTGCTTTCCTGGGGACTGTCGAGAAGTACAGCTCCTCTGTGGTCATCGCTTTGACCAGGAGAAGGAAAAGGAAAGGAGACCTCGAGGATGACATTGCAAGATGATTTTGTCACTGGAAATTCTCCACGTTCCAACGAGAAATAGTGCTGATAATGATAACAGAAGCAAGACAGCTTCCCAGAGTCAGAAGACACATGAGTCAGACATAGGGAGAAAGCTCCCTGGTCTAAGCGCCTGCCTGGCAAGTACAGGACTCAGGTTGGATCCCTGGCACAGCATGCCACACTGGTCCCAGAACCCTCAGAGTGCTGTGTTGGCCGCTGAAGCTGGGGGTGGTGGCCCATGCCTGTAATCCCAGTGCTGCGTAGGCTAAGACAGGAGAATCCCTATGAGTCTGAGCTGTGGAGCGAGACTCAGCATCAAGTTAATTAATTCATTCATTCATTAATTAAATGATTAAAAAGAAACTCATGAATCAGATTGTCCAACTGATGTCCCCCTATTCGAGCCTATGATTTACATTAAATTTTAACTTGCACTGGCTGAGCTCAAACAATGTGCCTCTGAACCCTTTCCTTACTAAATTACATTGGCATCCTGTTTCTTAAGATGCTGCGCCAACCCAAGTGAATCTCAAAGCAACGTAGTAGGACCTTAGTTGTCCAATCAAAAGCCATCCATGTGTCAGAGAGCCATCTGTCCTGTGAAACGGAGGAAGCGTTGCTACGTTTTTCCAAAAGCAGTTTCAGCCCAGCTCCCCTCGGTGGTTTTGAAAACACAAACAGAGCAAGCTGAGGCGCCGAGCCGCGTCCAGCTCTGTTCCCCCAGGTGGGCTTCAGTGCGGGCTGCGCGGTCCAAATCGTTCAAGAGTTGGCGGCCGCGCTACTGCAGTCTGCAGCGCACGCCAAAATTCCAAGAGTGCGGAGCAGCTTTTCTGGTTGTTCTTTCTTTCCTTTTGCTTTCCCTGACAGCGTCCACCAGCTTCTGAGAGTTTTGGTTAAGATCAAGGGTAGAAGGTAGAAGCCTTTGCCAATATTTCAGCATTTTATGAGCAGGAGGGACCCTACTCCAGCCTTTCATTGCTTAGGTTGTGAAGCTGCGTGCCAGACAGGTTGTTCGATGCGTGCACGGGTCCAGAACTCATATGCAGAGTGAGAGGGCCAGAGCTTCCGGCTTCCGGGCTCGTTGTCAGATGTTGGCAGCGGGAGGCTTCGTGTAGTGCCTATTTGAAGTTTTGACACGCTTAGAAGATTCTTTCCCCAGCAGCTATAGCAAAGTTCATCTCAGAGTTCTCTGAAGGGAGTCAAGGCGGTGGACTCCACAGGCATCTGGAGGAAAACAGCGAGTAACGCAGACAAGCGCGCGAGACAGGCAGCGTGGGAAAGAGGATCGTGTCTGTGCTGTCTTTTTTCCCTTCATGGTGATGGTCTGCATTTTCTTCTGGTCTAAGAATTTATTTTCTCCATTTAAACGTAAGAATGGCAGCTCTTGCTTACCTGCATGGAGCCTGACTTCAATAACCTAAGCGGAACTTTATAAACCATGAACAGCCCCAGCACAGGTTGCTGGGGTCCCAAAGTGCCCCTCGGCTGGCTGAGAATCCTCCGCGTGGGTGCCCAGCAAGGGAGAGACCCGGCTAGCCAGTGCCGGGTGTACGCGGGCGGGCCGGAGAGGTGCTGGCTGGAAGAGGCAGGTGGCATCCCACGTGCTCCCTTCGTGCCCAGAAACGCCAGGAGTCGTAGCCACCGACACACACAGCGAAGATGCCAGAGGCCGCAGAGCTGTCCAGATGGAGGCGACAGGACGCTGGCCCCCCTTGGCCAAAGGAAGGGACCGAGCCGAGCCCCGCCCGTCGCTGTGTCGCTCCCCAGCAGAGGCGCGATGGTGGTGGAGACCTTTGCTACCTGAGAGAAAAATTCATGGTGCCTCAGGTGCTTTGGCTGGTAAGGCCTGCTACTGAGAAAATGCTTATGTGATGCCTCGCTATTTGCATTCTACATTCTTTAGTATGTGCATCATACACAAATTGAAAATATTTAGTGTTCAAAATCCCCTGACAATAACTCACAGTTGTTAGAATACCTGGAATCTTAACGTTTACCTTGTATAATTTCATGTCATGAAGCAGTGTTGAAGGTTTGGCATGAGCTTTAGGGCCAGTTTATCTGTACCAGGTGATTTCTTTTTGGAAGGACCAGTAGACTTAGCAAGGAAAATAAAATCTTAAAAAGAAGGAATGAGGTAAGAAAGGAAAAAGGAAGGATAAATTTAAAACAAAGTATTCGGTAATTGCTAATTTGTTCATGCTTATAAATAATATTAAATTAGAAGGGTGTGCCTTTAAGGTTTTACAGCTTTCTGTGTGCAAACCTTCCCCTCCATCTCTTAAAATATTTTATATCTAATAAAGCAGAACTTATTTATAAAATTTCATAAACTTACACTACAAAGTAACTGTGCCGAATTTACCTAATTCCTTCCATCCTGCTGCGTTAGAACAGAAGCCGACCAAGCGCCGCCCGCGGCCTCACCCTCCCGCGCCTGGCGAGCGGCTACACTCCTGTCTTTGTCTGCTGCCCCGACTGGCCCGCACGTGGCAGAGCTTGGGAGCTGCGGCACAGACAGCAGCACAGGCGCGCCCTAAGCAGCCGCTCTCTGAGCCCCCTCGGGCAGAGCTCGGCAACTCCTGCTTCGGAGCGCTGTGGTCAGCTCGGGCTTGCGGAGCGCCTTCTGGCTCTCGCACAAGATGCTGGGGAAGTGAAGCTGAGCAGTGAAAGGTCAAGCACCTGGTGCCACCCTGAGATGTCCTTCCCCACGCGGGGCTGCAGGGCCCCTGGGTGGTTAGGGTGACTGTCTCGTCCAGAGCCACGCTATAACCTTGGTACTGAGTCCTCAGCTTATTACATCTGAATGGAAATCACAATGGCCCCTCTTCTCCTCTCCTCTCCTCTCCTCTCCCCC
>PVJA010017970.1:0-40769 GCA_004027025.1 Myocastor coypus | reverse complement strand
CTTCCAGGGTCAAATCCCCTCAGGATTAAATTTGAGACCATAGACAGTACTTTGTAGAACTGTTGTTAGTGTCAGCCTTCGGGACGAGTCACGGCCATTGCTTGGCCATTTTGCTTTCTGTGAAAGCCTGAGAGAATGTTTTTCTCTGGGTGACTCTCCTTAGACGCACTGCAGTTCATTCATCCCTTTCCTCTGAGGTACCATAATCTCCTTGACCAGGAAATTTGGGACACCTCTGAGTTATAGGATATTACAGCACAGGTTCTCTTATATCCTGGGTAAAAAGAAATTTTCAAAACTGTCCTCTGGCTTATTTTAGCTAAATTCAGTAATTACTTAGTCAGTCATGCCAGAAAAGGGATTATACCAGTTGGTTGGTTGATTAGTTGGTTATTTGACTTATGTCTTTATTTTTTAAAAATCTGAAAATGTTTCCTTTGTTTCAGGAACTATTTTAATTTTCTTATAAATACTAATTCATTGAGAGCCAGGCGTGGTGGCGCACGCCTGTAATCCCAGCACTCGGGAGGCTGAGGTAGGAGGATCAGTGACAGTTCGAGACCAGTCTGGGCTACAAAACTGAGCTCAAGGCCAGCCTGAACTGTACAGCGAGACCCTGTCTCAAAAAGACAAAAAAAAAAAAAAAAAAAACTAATTCATTGAATCATGGTAACAGCCCTGAAAGACAACTACTACTATTATCACCATCCAAGTTTATACATGAGGAAATGAGACTGGGTTTAAATAATGCTCTCAAGGTCCCACAGGAACTAAGACACAACACCAGGATCCTAACTGATGTGATCTGCCCAGAGCCCACACTGTCAGCCACTTTGGCTTCCTTGACTGAAACTCCTTATCTGGGTAAGTCTTATTCCCTAAGACTTTGGAATCCTATTTCAACCTCTCAGATGGGTGTAGATGCAAGGTATCGTTAAACATGGAGCTCATCATTTCTTTTGGATAGAACCTCAGCCCTAGAGCGTCCAATTCCAGACTCTAACCGGCCATCTTCTGTGGTAAAAGAAGCAAACTCAGTATAGGGCACTTCAATTACAAGAGCAGTGAATACGAATATCACTGATTGTGTTGGATGTACTCTATTTTGGATTTGAAAAATAAAAATCTTTAAATGACTATGAATGTTTTAGCTAATAAACCATGTCACAAATGTTTTGTTTATTTACTAACACTACAGTTTCGTTTTATTTCAATTAAATTATTATCCACAGGGGACTTTTAGTCTTCGTAAAAGGTCATTTGAATCCAGCGGCAGTTTTAGAAGTCAAGATATTTAGAAATGTTCATTTTAGGAGAATTGTTTGTATGAAACAGCAGATTTTAAAACATTAGAAATCTAATTTCTTGGTTTATATTGAGAAGCTAAACGTAAGTCCCATTTTAGAAGTTGGCAGAACATTTTGTATATCATTAGTTCCTAGAGCTAATTTCAATTTACATTGCTCAATAGAATGTATATACAGTAATAGTTTTTATTTTGAATCACAATGTTTATTTGTGTATTCAAATAAAAAATATTGAGCTATCTTTGTGGAAACATATTAATTAATATTATTCCTAACTAAAATTCATTTTTGAACATGTCCCAATCATTAATTGCTTCTCATTGTCTCTCATGCTCCATGTTCATGGAATTCTGAAAAAGAATCCTGGAACCTAACCTGTGTTGGTCATTGCATGTTTGTCCCAGTGCAGACTTGGGTGTTCCTGGACTGTGCCATTCTCATCTCTGTGCTCTTTCTAGAGCTGAGATTTTCACATTGCATTATAATTTCTGTGAGTATCAAACTATCTCCTTTATTGGGATATAGTTCCTTAAAAATAGGGCATGTATTTATTATTTGGAGCATTCCACAATATTTGGTACTAATAAGTAACAAAACTACATATGCATGTATATATATATATATATATATATATATGTATATGTATATATATGTGTGTCATATATATATTACAGTGTAAGTATATGTATGTGTATATACCATATATAAGAATATATTTGTATACACTAATGAGTACTGAACAGAGCCCATGAGTGCAGGATAATGAGTGCATCTATCCTGCACTCATTAAGATGTAAGAATGGATTATTCTGACAGGGAGAATTCTGAGTTACTTTGTTGCTCAGAAAATATTCTCCTGAATGTGAGTTCAGGAACACCCATCAAGGAAGGGCCTTATATAGCATTGGCTATATACCCTTTGCTGCCCATGTCGGTATTCACTCATCCGACCTCAGAAGACAGATATCGTCATTATGATTTATAGAGAAGGTACTGAATCACAGAGGGGTTGAGCACCACTTCTGAAGACAAAGAGACAAAGTTTAAACCTAGTTTTTCAGGTTCTTGAGTCTGTTGAGAAGCTCTATGTTGACTATTCAGATTCTTGAAGAAGTAAGGAAAATAATGTAACAGATACTCATATTTATCATTCAACATAGAAATATAAACCATTACTACACACGGATCACATCTCTCCCCTCTCCTGCCTTCTTATCCACCAGAGCAATCAATTTGTGCTAGTGAGCTTTTCCACTGCTGATGCAAAGTCACTGATGCTCACAGTTTAAAGCAGGAGAGGTTTATTTGGGGTCACAGCTTCAATTCACAGCTAGCTGAGGCAGAGACATCTCAGTACATGCGCACAGGGAGGAAATCTGCCAAACTGCAGGAAGCTGAGAAACAGAGCACAAAGGAAGCCCATCATTGAGGAGGCCAGGTGCCAGACATGGTCTCCACGGTTATGCCTTGTCTTGGTTACTCCTTACTCTATGCTGGAACAAATACCTGACACCCAATATGAAGGAAGGAAAGGTTTATTTAGCTCACAATTACTGGAGGCTTCAGTCCATACTCAGCTGACCCAAGGCTGAGTGAAACAGGGCAGAGAGCATCCAGTTCATGGCACTGGAACAGCAGCCATCACGACAGAGGCAACCAAACAACCCGGGGAGCAGAGAGCAACAGCTTGAGTCTATCTCTCTGTCTCTCTTTAAATTACATTCAGGCTCTCTGCCTCAGCCTATTCACCTTAGGCTACACCTATAATCCCAGAACTACTTAAAACACATAATCCCAGGGATCATGGATCAAGTCTCAAACTCTAGATCAGTACTAAATCACATAATCTCAGTGACTCATGAATCAAGTCTCAATCTGTAGAAGTCCGTGCCCATTTGCATGAGGCTTTGGGGGGACAACTAGACATAAACCACAACACGCCTCCATGGCCCCGACAGCACAGCCTAGAAGTGTGCCTTGGCTGGTGAGCTAGCTCAGCAGACTAGGCGCCTGCTTAGGTAAGAGCAGGGAATGGGGTGTAATATCCAGCATCACATACTGCGCCAGCTCTGTCTCGGGCACACTGAGCCAACAACCAAGTCTGCACCTGTAGTCCCAGCACTGGGGATGCTGAAAACAGGCATGTCACTATGAGTCTGAGCTGCATAGCGAGACCCTGTACCAAACACGCAGAAGTGAGCCTTACCCATCTCTTCCACCTTTCTCAAGCCAGTCAAGCGGACCATCACAATTAAACGTCTCAGCATTTTCCTGTCTTTGGTAGGTATCATTCCTACGCATGTTTTCAGGTTTTTCACCTGTACATAAAGTATATATATATATTCTTAAACAAAAATCTTACATAAAGTTATGTAAACAGCATTCTTTAGCAAATATTTGAATATCTACTGCCAACTACTTGTAAACTGCACAGTACAGCACTGATGAAACAAAAATCCCTACTGTGGTGAAATTTTACATATATGAATATACAAAAGAGTAAAGAAACATAGGGTTATAGAAAAAGAGGAAGATTTCTCTTATCAGGACATTTTCAGGTAAATATCTAAAAAAAATAAGAACGAGGTCTTGCACCTAAAAGAATGGCTGTGGAGGATAGCAACGAGCCAAAACCAAGACCCACTGACAAATCTAGATCAAGGGTAGTGGTAGCTTTGATGGTTAAAGAGCAAGTCCTAAGTGGCAAGATTCTGCTTAGATTTTGGAAGTAATATTTATACTTGTAAGAGAAAGAGCTGTAATTTTCCTTTCCTGTATTGCCTTTATGTTTTTGGAATCAAGATTTTATCGGTCGCACAAAATGATCTGGGCAATATTTATTCCACCTTTGGTGTAATGTGAAATCCTCCCTGGCGTATTGGTAGAGCTCATTGCAAAGATGTTCAGGCCTTGGATAGCTCGGTGGAGATTGGAAATGGGCTGAAGGCATTGGCTGCTATTCCAAAATCTTTAATTCTCAGAGTTTTCTGTAATTTTTAACTTTTTTTGGTGTGGTACCAGGGATCAAACTCAGGACCTTGCATTTGCCAGGCAAGCGCTTACTCCACTGAGCCATCTCCCTGACCCTTTAATTTTTAATTTAACGACTTTCTTTGAAAATAAATTTTGTTCTCAAGTAAGCTTCTACGTGTGTTGGTATTTGTCTAGACATTTTTGTGTGTGCAGGATCTCACCATGTAGTCTGAACTCATATTGATCCGCCTGTTTTCAGCCTTTCCAGTCCTGGGATTATAGGCACATGCCAGTATGCCCAAACTCAGTTGTCAGCTCAGCGTGCCCAAGAGCAGGGCTGGCGCAGCATGTGGTGCCAGGGATCGAACCCCTGACCCTGCACTTGTATAAGCAAGTGCCTAGTCCACTGAGCTATCTCACTGGCGCTTGTCTATATTTTTAAATAGCATTATATCTGAATTTTTATCCCTATTCTCATCTTGTAGTTTATTGTTTTATTCTTTTTTATTTATAGGTTTTGCATGGTGGTCATGTTAAACTTTTTGAAGAATGAATGCTAGGAGTTTAAAAAAACATCAGTAATTTTTATCATCACAGTCATTTTTGTCCATTTTAGGGCTTCCTGCCTATGATGAAGTAGTCTTGCCATATTTTTCATTTGGGGTGCTCTCTCATGCTCCTATTCCCGCATGTCATTTTCTTATATTGAATGGTTAGTGGTAGGCTTTCAGTCTGAAATGCCTCTCCAAAAGTCTCCTAACTTCAGAGTGGGACTTCGGGCAGGTGGCTGGATCACGGAGATATTGTATTCTGCAGTGAGTTAATAGCTGCATGTGCTGGTAGGTGTTGGCATGGTGTGGAGATGCCAGTCACTGAGCCTGTCACCTGGAGATGTATATCCCCCCCCCACATGTCCTTCTGTCTTGCTCTTCCCTGGCTGCCACAAAAGCAGCAGCTTCTGGTCTGCAGGTCCTTTTGCTACACCGTTTCTGCCTTGGAGTCAAATAATCATAAACAATCCTTTGAAAACTATGAGGCAAAATAGGAGTCTGCTCCTGTGAGTCGAGGGTGTCAGTAATTTGTCATGGTGATGGGAAAGTGACTTATACACTTAGCTAACGCATTCACACTGCCAAAAGCCTAAAACTGGAAGCATTTTCCAGTGAAAATCCGACATTGCTCTCTATTCAGTTTCAAACAACAGGTGAGCACTACTCGTAATTTCACAAACATCACTCCAGAGTTTCTGTACAGGCTGATTGTTATGGTTTGTGTCCAGTTGTCCCCCTAAAGCCTCCTGCAATCATGAGGCAGGGACTTCTAGAGTTTGAGACTAACTCATGATCCACTGGGATTGTGGGTTTTAGTACTGCTGGGATTATGGGTGTGATGTGCACTCCCCAGCCTAGGGAAGTAGCCTAAATATAAGAGGGAGGGGAGACAGACAGACAGACAGACAGACAGGCAAATATCTCGGTTGCCATTGTTGCTGTTTTGCCACCATGAACTGCTGCTCTCTGCTGTTTGCCAGTGTACCTTGGAGCCAGCTGAGTATGAACTGAAATCTCCAGTAACTGTGAGCTAAATAAATCTTTCCTTCCTTCATTTTGGGTGTTGGGTATTTGTCTCAGCAACGAGAGAAGAGTAACTAAGACACTGCTAGATACAGTCTTGTTTTCCCACTTTTCTTACAAAAGCTTGAAAATCTTCGTCTTTCTTTTTCACCTAACCATATTTTGTAGCTTTTCCATAATAGTACATAAAATGCTTTGCAAGATTTCTGTACATTTTTTATTTTAAAGAGAATAGAATATAATAAAAACATTAGAAATAATACAGATTTTCCACAAACAAGAATTCAATCATTTTTGTTATATTACATATTGTTGTCTTCATAGTAGCTGTTCAGATTACCAGATCTAAGCATGTGAAATTTGTCCTACAGAAATTCACCACCTACTTTGAAAATGTTTACTCTCATAGGATGGAAAACAGAGAAGAAATAGACAGATTCCTAGATGCATACTGACTGTCAAAGCTGAATCAAGAAGATATAAAAATCCCAAATAAACCAAATTCAGTAAGATTTTTACAGTTGCATGTATTATTTTGTTCAATCATTCTGCTTTTAGGTTTTTGGATGCTCCAGTGGGACGGTCCATGTTGCAGGCCTGAGATTGGGACATCTACTTTCTGCCTCAGCTTGCCCCATTCCTCCTGAGGTGGGAGATGCTCTAAAACACACTCCGTGTCCACTTAAAACAGAATTTCAGGGGAGGTGAGATAGCTCAGTGGACTAAACTCCTGCTCAGGTAAGTGCATGAACTGGGTTTCGATTCCCGATACCATACGCCGCGCTAGCCCAGCCTCGGTGCGCTGAGCCTGTGTCTGAGTCCGGAGTCCGGGCGTTGGTGGCACGTGCCTATAGTCCCAGCGCTGGGGAAGCTGAGGCAAGAGAACCGCTAGGAGTCCAACCTGCATAGTGAGACCCTGTCCCAAACACATGAAGTACCTAAAAATAAAATAGAATTTCACAGAGTGAATCTTAGGGAACCATAGAAAGCGCATTTTTGACAAGGGACATGGGAGCCAGCAGAAGATGTCACGTTCTTCCTTCCACCTTCTGTTCCCCAGGTGGTTCTCAGACGCAGTATTTCATCACATTTACGATCTTGCTAATAATGAGTCATGATTGTTACCAATTTGGGGTTTGCTCGGTAACATTCTTAATGTTTGTTCTCCTTATTTCCCTGCCTTCCCCCCACCCCTTTTTTTTCATTCTTGCTTTGCTGGGCTTTTGTTTTTCAGGTAGAGTAGGAGTGTATAACTGTGTTTGTTTTAGGCCTGGAGCTAGAATTAGGGATAACCTTTGAATGCAGATACAGCAGGATTAGACTTTAGGTCCCCCCCCCCCCCATTCTAAAGCCTGAAGCGTCCCTATTGTTGGAGGTACCTGGGAGTGATAACTCCTGCTTGTGGCAGAATCAGCATTGCTAATGGATTCACCCGGGATCACTTGGCATGAGGCACAGGACTGGGGCATCTCCTGCCTCACGGGACAATGAAGACAATTATAAATAAACGTAAGCCTTGTGGAAGACCCTGGATTCTCCTAACGGGACTGGGAAACCAAGGTATATCGACTTGGGGTGACATCACGTAGGTGACTTAGCTGTTGTTTCTCTGCTCCGCTTTCCTATACTTTGCTTTGTGGTGTTCTTCAAGCCATATCTCTGTTTTGGCAGCTGGGTTCCTATTCTTTTTTTTTTTCTTTTTTTTTTTTTTTTTTTTTTTTTTTTTTTTTTTTTTTTTTTTTTTTTTTTTTTTTTTTTTTCCCAAAAGAGAACACTAGAGGGAGACTGAAAGCCTAGGGGAAGAGGAGAAGCGACCAGCGCTTGGTTTGTTTTGCTTTGTGCCTGCTAACTTCACTCTGTAGAAATACCAGCTGCTGCTAGAGTTATTTCTTAAAATTCCCGAGTTCCTCAGCTGAGAACGTGGAAACTGCCTAAGCTTCTAGGCTTGAATGAATCTGACTAGCTTCCTTTTCTTCCTCGGCCCTTGGAATAGCACTGTCTTTTTCTTCCTTCCTTCCTTTCTTTCTTTCTTTCTTTCTTTCTTTCTTTCTTTCTTTCTTTCTTTCTTTCTTTCTTTCTTTCTTCCTTCCTTCCTTCCTTCCTTCCTTCCTTCCTTTCTTTCTTAAGTGAATTTAGGACAGGGTCTACAGGGTCTACAGGGTCTTACTACATAGATCAGACTCAGTGATTCTGTTGTTTTCTGCCTCCCAAGCACTGGGATTACAGGCATGCACCACCATGCCCAGTCTCACTGCCATCTCAGTGGGCCCCAGGGATAGGGCTGGCACAGCATGCTGGGCATCCAGCCCAGGCCACTGCACTCTTCTGAAGCAGGTGCTTTAGTCCGCTGAGCTATCTGGCCAGCCCCCATCTTTCTATGTTGTTATTTCTGTGTTATCTTAATATTTTCACTGTGGCATTTGATAACTCATTAGCTAATTCTTTATAATACATCATTCCTGTTATGTATCTGGACTAAATCCAGCCTATTGAAATAGATACCTTTTTCAAAGTTGAGAGATGTAACATATTAATGGGCATACTTGCAAGCAGTTCCAACAGTTTCTTGACTGACTGACAGCTGTGGGTTCATTGGTGTCCTGAATAGAAATGAAGACATGATCTTTCCCCTTATAATGAAAGGGAATGAATTTAGAGTTCTCCCAATCTGGATGCTGGGGAGCAGTCATCACGAGTGGCCTATACACTGTCCCTCCAGTCCACACTCACTACACCATCTTGAATGCCTCAAAGGACACTTCTTCACTATGGCATTAAACAAGATAATAATAAGGAGCGCACAGTATCCTAGACAATAGCTGTAGCCGTGTCCTCTGAAGGTCAGGTAGGATGGTACCGGGAGCTCTTATTGCAGTGGCTCTCTTGCTTTTGATGCACAGCCAAGCGAAGTGCTACCATTTACCTGCCAAAAATAAGGAGAACACATTTCTGTTCATGAGAGATAACCTGATCAGCGATAAAGGGATAATCAGAATTCTTGGCTACCCGCTGCAAAAATGAAATAGAGTTGCTACTAAAATGTTACCATGATGGGAATGCTGACTTGAATAATTACAATGAAGAATCAATTTCTCTCTTTAACTTACAGACCTAATTCAAATAGCTTTAATTGAGGAGAAAGACATCTTCCTTATAAAAGTACCTACCCTGCAACTGAGTGTAAATCTTCCAGGATTTCCTCGGAGACCTTACTATCATTTACTATGATTAAACACTAAAGGAAAGGATATACTTACATCCTGGCTGATATACCTTTTATAGTAATATTTTAAAAATATTCAACTTCTGCAGCCACAAGGCAAGACTATGGGAAAATCCATACTCTGGGTCCAATATTAAAGGCAACAAAACTGCATCGGAAAATACCTGTCCAAACCTGACAGATTTCCTAGATCTGCAACTTGAGCATTTGTACTGGTGAGCCTGAGAATTTATAGTGCTCAAAGTCTTCTGAACTCTCCGCAAAAGGAAACTCATTTACTAAATAGAAATGCCTTCCTGTGCCTAGAGATTGGGCAGTGGTCTCCGTTGTAGCACGTATTTCATAAGACAGGTGTGCCTATTGCCAGCATTTTCATCATATTCTTTGAGACCTTGGGCCGAAATCCAGGGTCATAGGACAGAAAAAAATTAAATGAAGAAGTATTCTGGCCCATGAATTAATTACACAGAGGGAGAATTAAATTATGAGGGTGCTATGTAGACCTATGAAATGAAAGAAACTTGAAAGGCATGAACTCTATCCTGAGCTAGCATGTGAAATACGAGGTCACACAGAGGGGAAGCCACTGACATAGGGATGCAAACCTCTGACTCAGGATTCAGTGATTTGGCAAAGACACCAAGAACCAGTCTTTGTGCTCTGCTTAGATAGCTCTTTGACATTTGGATGCTGCAATAACTTACAGTAAATTGAGTAAAGATGCCAGAATTTCCTTGGTGTGAGATTAGGAAAACATTTGGAAGCCTCAAAGATACAAGAATGTTAAAAAATAGATATAGCGTATAATAACTGAGGCCTAAAGAAGTTCCAGAAGGTGGTTTCTTTCTGAAGGTACCAAAGAATGTACCTGTGAAGGAGTCACCAGTAGTTGAGAAGTTCTGGATTTGTTGTCTTCTATAGGCTGGAACAGATGGTATAAGTTGATATTACAGAGCTGAATTTTTTTTTTTTTTTTTTTTTTGTACCAGGGATTGAACTTAGGACCCTGTGCTTACCAGGCAAGTACTTAGTCCATGAGTTATCTCCTCAGCCCCAGACCTTTAATCTTTGAAATTCATGAAAATGAAGGGATTAAGAAATCCCTGGCAGAGGCCAGGTGACAGCACTGAATCACAGGTGGCAAAATGCATCTAACTCCATTAATAAGTAAGGTCAATAAGTGTCATAGTTTGCCAATTTTTTTTTTTTTTTTTTTAGGACCAGGAATTGACTTCAGGTTCTTGCATTTGCCAGGCAAGCGCTTAATCTACTGAGCTATCTCCCCAGTTCCAGTCCTTAAAAGCATCTTTTTTTCTTTTTTTTAAAGAAGTCCTTGTTCATCTTAATAATAGAAACACTGGAGTAACAATGACATTGCCCTGATCTATGGGGATCTAGATTGATAGCTATTGGTAGATTTAAAAAAAAAAAAATAAGAGTTAGTGAGTATGAGACTGATAGGAGCCATTAAAATAGGAGACTAGAACTTCTAAGTTACTTTCCAGATTTATGCTATTTCATGTACCCAGAGCCTGATTAAAACAGAGCCTGTCTTCCTTTGAGGAAGTACCTACATGGTCATTCTAAGGTAACTGTCCACTAAAAAATAAAGAATATTGCCTGAAGAATACAGACTAAAAAAATGCTTAGGCAGGTTCTTTGCTCAATGGAATCTTAGCACAAATCTACATTACAGTATGAAATGGGTCCACAGACCCATTTTGTAATTATTTTCCATCTTTAAAATTCTTACACTAGGGAGACTATATGATATTTACACATGTAGGTATGGTTTATTTCATTTATGAGTATATGTTCAATATACGTCCATTTATATATGAAGTCTTCCAGTTTATCATTCTTTATAGCTGAGTAATATTCCATTGTAATTATTTTCCAGGTCCTGAGTGATTATTTGGAATGAATATTTCTGGCAAAAAAAGCTTTTTTATTTAATAATTAATAGGCTTGAGAAATAAGGGTGAATCATGAAGAAATTGAAATCCTAAATGGACCAATATCAGGCATTGAGATAGAAACAGTAATAAAAAGTCTTGAATCCTAAACAAGCATAGGAACAAATGACTCTGCTGCTGAACTATACCAAACATTTATGGAATGATTAATATTAATTCTTTTAAAATTATTTGAAAACAGTTGATGAGGGGGAATTGTTACGGCTCATTCTGTGAGGCAAACATCCTGATTCTAAACCAGACAAAGACACAACACAAAATCAAAGCAACCATCCAATATTTTTGATAAAAGCAGATGTGAAAATCCTACACAAAATACTAGCAAATGAAGTTGAGTAGCATAATAAAAAGAAATTATTCACTACAGCCAAGTGGGATCCATCCAAGATAAACAAATACAGTTGTACATATGTAAGTTAATAAATGTGATATAGTACACCAACAGAATAAAGGCAAAAACCATATGACCATCTCAACAGATATACAAAACACATTTAGTACAAATTCAATATTTTTTTGAAAATAGTAAGCATAGAAGAAATGTATATAAACATAATAAAGACTACATAGAAAAAGCCAAGAGATATCATATTGAACACGACAGAGCTTGAAGCTTCCCGAAATTGGGAAAGAGATAAGGATGCCCTTTGACCACTTTTAGTCAGCATAGTATGACAGATCCTAACGAGAGCAACCAGGCAAAAAATAGATACAAACATCATCTAAATTGGGAAAGGGGAAGCTGAACTGTCACTGTAAATAATATGGTCTTATCTGTAGACAACCAAAAATCCTATACAACTGATAAGGAAATTCAGCAAATTTATACCACACTAAATAAACATATAAAAATCAGTATTGTCACTACACACCAATAGCCAATTTTCTGAAATAGAAATGAAGAATTTTTTGAACAATAGACAAAAGGCATAGAAAATAAAAGCAAAAATAGATATATAGGATTATATAAAATTTCAGAACTTCACCAGAGCAAAAGAAGCAATCAAAAGAATGAGGAGGAAACTACAGAATCAGAAAAACTATTTGTAATCTATACACCTGACAAAGGGTTAATATTTGTAGTACACAAAAACTTATAAAACTGAATTTAGGAAGCCCAAATGGTTGGATTCAAAATTGGACAGTAGGCTTAACCACTTCTCACAAGATGACATGCCAATGACCAAGAAGAATATGAAAAGTGCTTAACATTGCTAATCCCTGGAGAAACACAAGTTGTAGCAGTAATGTGATAACATCACACTACAAGAAGAATGGCTATTAGCAAAATTTTTAACCATAACAAGCACTGGAAAGATTGTAGTAAGAAGAAAGTTCTTGCATATTACTGGCAAAAAGTGACTTAGTCCGGCCTTTATGAAAAACAGCATGGCGACAGCTCAAAATTTTGTATGATGATCTGACAGTACCAGTTGTGGCTATTTTAGTTCTTTATTAAATGTCTTTCATTACTCTTGTCCATTTCCAGAGTGGATCTTTCATTTTTGATGGTTTAATTTTTTTTTTAGTTCTTTGTATATACTAGATATTAGTCTTGTCTAAGTAGTATCTGGCAAAATTTTTTTCCTGTTGTATATATTGTTGCCTCACTCTACTGAGTGAATTCTTTTGCTGTCTATATTTTTACTCTGATATAATCCCATTTGTTGATTCTTACTGCTATTTCTTGTGCAACTGAGGTTATGTTTAGAAAACACTTTCTTAAATCTATGTTTCAAAAGGTTGCTTAGATTTCTTTTTCTTTTTTCTTTTTCTCTTCTTTCTTTCTTTCTTTCTTTCTTTCTTTCTTTCTTTCTTTCTTTCTTTCTTTCTTTCTTTCTCTTCTTTTTTCTATCTCAGCCCCACCCCCTGAGCACAGCATGTAGAGCCAGGGATTGAACTGCAGTCCCCTGTGCCTGCCTATGCTTGCCAAAGCAGGTGCTTTAGACTACTGAGCTATCTTCTTCAGTCTGCTGCAGTTTTCTTTATAATTGCCTTTTACTTATTTGGTTGGGTTAACTCCTAGATATTTCATTTTTCTTGAAGTTAATAGAATGGTATTATTTTTTTACAACATTCTCACCTCATCTATTTTTGGTGGGCATAAGCTCTAAGTTTTGGTGTACTGATCTTGTATCGTGCTATCTTACAGAAGTTGGCTATTAATTCTAGGAGCTTTCGAAGCTTTCAGATGGAATATCATTTCATATGCAAATAATAGTAATTTGAGTGCTTCCTTTACTATATCTATCCCTTTTATTTCTTTTTTATTGTCAAATTTTTCTGGCTAGTATTTCAAGTGCTATGTTGAATAGAAGAGGTGATAGTAAACGTACTGACCTTGTTCCTGATTTTAGGGGGAATATTTTTGGGGTTTTTTTCCCTTTTAATATGATGCTGGTTATTGATTAGTCATAAACAGCCATATTCTAGTATGGTCCTTCAATACTTGTTTTCTTCAGGGTTTTTTTCATAAAGAAGTCTTGGATTTTTGTTGAAAATCTTTTCTGTGTCTATTGATAGGCTCATGTGGATTTTGACTTTTCTCTTGTTTATGTGATGCATTACACTTGCCAACTTTCATATGTTGAACCATTTTTGCATCTCTGAGATGAAACCTACTTGATCACGATGTATCATCTTTTTGATAATGTGCTGCGTTCTGTTTGTTAATATCTTATGGAGAATTTGCTATCTATGTTCATAAAAGACACTGACTGACCATTCTCTTTTGAAAGGTCTTCATCTGGTTTGGGGATCAGGGTGATAGTTGGCTGAATGAATGTGAAAACACTCCATGCTTTTCAATTACTTTGAAGGCCTTGAGGAGTATTAATGATACAACACCCTTAAGAGCTTTATCGAATTCAGGGGCCAGGAAGATAGCTCCATGGCACAAGTGCCTGACCAGCAAGTGCAAGGCTGTGAGTTTGAACCCTGATCCCACAAAAAAAAAAAAAAAAAAAAAAAAAAAAAAAAAAAAAAAAAAAAAAAAAAAAAAAAAAAAAAAAAAAAGAGTTTTGTAGAATTCAGCAATGAGTCCATCAGGTCCTGGGATGTTTTCAGTTGGTGGATTCTTTATTACTGAATCTATTCCATTGCTCATTATTGGGTTATTGAGCATATTTATGTCCAATTATGTTAGTTTTAGTAGCTTATATGTGTCTAGGAATCCGTTTATTCCTTCAAAATTTGCTAGTTTGGTGAAATACAAATTTTCAAAGTAGTTACTATCTTTGACATTATAATAGTGTCTGTTATGATTTCACCTTTTTATTTTATTTTATTATTTTATTTTATTCAGAAAAGGCTTTGCTCTGCACTTCAAACTGGACTTGAACTTACTTTGATGCTCAGTCTGGCCTCAAACTTTCAGTAATCCTCCTGCTTCAGCATCCCAAGGATTGCAGGCATGCACTACCATGCCTGGCACCTTTCGCACTCCCAATTGCATAACCAGGAACTTTTTCTTTCATCTACTAAGTCTAGGTCAGGGATTATCTACTTTCCTTATCCTTTTGACGATTCAGCTCTTTGATCTATTAGTTTTGTTTTGATTTTACAGTTTTTCTAGTCTCAATTTCATTGATTTTTCACTCTTGCCCTTGTAATTTTCCTCCTTACTTTTGATTTGTGGTGGCTCATTATTGTAACTCAAGCATCTTAGTATCTTACAATTTCTCATAACGTGGCTTATTTAGGCTTGCTCTGCTTTCCTAATGTGACCACTCTTAAACAGTTATTATAGAGTCACAGAAGTTTTGTTCAATTGTACAGTCATTGTCATTCACTTCCAGAATTTTTAAATACTTTTATTTTTTCTATGACCCTCTGGTTATTTAAGAGTATACTGCTAATATTCCAGGGTCTGTTTTTGCTTTTCCAAAAATTTCTTCTGTTGTTGATTTCTATTTTCATTGCACGGTGCAATTTCAGTGTTTTTATATTATTTATGCAAACTCTGTGGACTAGTATGAGATGTGCTTTGGAAAAAGTGCTATATGCTGGTGAAAAGAATGTATACTCTGTTGAAGAGGACTAGAATATTCTGCATTTATCCAGTAAATCCAGTATGCTCAAGGGTGTGGCCAGTTCTGCAATTTCTTTTTTTGTTTGTTTGTTGACTCTGTTTCTTTGCAAAAGTGGGGTGTTAAAATCCCCTTCTATGACTGTGTTGTTTATTTGATCTTTTAATTTCAGCAGGTTTTATTTTATGAAGATAGGTGTTCCTGTGTGCTGTGCATATGTGTTTCAGTGTTGGATTGTTCCTGTAA
The DNA here is from genome assembly GCA_004027025.1 of Myocastor coypus. Lineage (NCBI taxonomy): Eukaryota > Metazoa > Chordata > Mammalia > Rodentia > Myocastoridae > Myocastor > Myocastor coypus. The sequence goes on along the minus strand of PVJA010017970.1, from coordinate 25,442 downwards.
CTAGTTATGTAGTAACCTTCTTTGTTCCATCTGATCAGTTATAACTTAGATTTGTTAACAGCTGTTTTGGGTTTTTTTTTTTTTTTTTTTTTTTTTTTTTTTTTTTTTTTTTTTTTTTTTTTTTTTTTTTTTTTTTTTTTTTTTTTTTTTTTTTTTTTTTTTTTTTTTTTTTTTTTTTTTTTTTTTTTTTTTTTTTTTTGGTTTTTTTTGTGTTTGTTTATTTATTTTTGAGGGCCCTGGTGCATGAAATGTTGTTTTCTCTGCTTCATTTTTAGTCCATGAATATCTTTTTGGAATAGATGAGTTTCTTAAATGCAACAAATTGTTGGACACTATTTTTTGATCCAATCTGCCAGTCTGTGCCCTTTAATTGGAGAATTGAGGTCATTAACACTGAGAGATATTAATGAGACATTTTCTATCACTGCGTTTATCTGTTCTATCTTTTGCTTTTCTTTTCCTGATGTTTTGGTTTTTAATCCATTCACTCTACCAGTTTCCTCTGTATTTTTAGCTGTGTTCAATTCATTGGTTCTGTCAAAAATATTCTTGAGTGTTTTCTCTAGCACTAGTTTGGCACTCACGTATCTTCTGAGCATATTTTCAAGGAAATAGATTATTTCTCCATCTATTTTGAAGGATACCTATGCGGGGTAAATTAATCTGGACTGGAAGTTATTTTCTCTTAAAACTTGAAATACTGCAGTCTAAGCTCTTCTGGCCTTCAGGGTTTGTACTGAGAATTCTGTTGTGATTCTAATTGTTTTATCTTTATATGTATGTGTTTTACTCTGTCTTTAAAATTGTGTTGTGTTTGTTGGATGTCTCAACTTCTTAAGGATATGACTTGGTAAGCTTCTTCCATCATAATTGTTCAGTGTTCTCTAAGTGTCTACTTCCTTGTATCTTAAACTGTTTTCTTATATTTGGAAATTTTTCTTTTATAATTTCTGTAAGCATATTAGTAAATCTGTGCTCCTTAGATTTTCTCTAACCCTGAATATCCTTACATTAGTCTTCCGTCATCTAGTTACTGCTGCAGAAACTTTTCTTGCTCTATTTTCTTTTCATTGAGCTCTTAGTGTAGTGTAATCTACTATTTTGTCTTCAGAATCAAGCACTATTTCTTCACATTGGTTATTTCTGCAATATATGTGTTCTTTTTTGTATGTATTTGGTATAGGGTCTACAGGGCCTTGTAGTGATCTTCCTGCTTTCATCCACCAAACACTGGGATTACAGTCACATGCCACCACAGCCAGTCTGCCATCTCAGCATACCCCAGGGATGAGGCCAGCACCACATGCCAGGGATTGAACTGCAGCCCTGTGCTTGCAGGCACTTTAGTCTGCTGAGCTATGCTCCTGTCCTATATTGCTTTTTTTGGTTTCAGGTATTTATAACATCTTTTTGTGGATTTTACATCCTTTCTGAATCTGCCATTCAAATTTTGAACTGTTTTGATTAACTTGTCTAGTTTCTTAACTATTTTTCCCAGATTCACCATGACATAGTATAATGGCACTGAGCTTTTGGCTATTTTCCTCTTTGAACTCATCAAGTTTCTTCATCTTTTCTAAAATTTTAGATAGATTTTTGATATTTATGCATTCTTTCTCCCTTTTTTTGCACACTTATACTTTTATCTTTTAAAAACAGTGATATATGGCTCTTTCTTCTTTTCTTCCCTTTTTGTGGGAAGTAGAATGTTGCTTCCCTACAAATAGCTTCCTGTTCTGTAGGCCCAATGCTAGCATTTAGTCCTTTTGTTATTCTCTTTAGAGATTTTGACTCCGTCCCTATTTTTTTTTTCCTGAAGGAAATGTTTCTAATTATAAGAATATCCACAGATCCCATCTTACAACAGTTCTATATGATGGTCCATCCAGTCACTCTTCCTACCTTTGTCTATTCTTTATTATTATTATTTGTTATTTATTTATTATTATTATTTGTAGTTGCCTTGCAGTCAGGCGAGTATGCCTGGTGGGAAATAAAGGAAGTGGTTGAAAGAACAGTGTTAGACATTAAGCAGAAGTCTGAAGGGGAGAATTCTGGTAGGAGAGAAAAAAGGATCGATGAGGTATCTGATGATTTTACTGTATTTTTAGTTGAGTTAAAGGTTTAATGTTGAGAATTTTCAAAGGATATTTTGTGGGGGTAAGGGAGAGCTGTGGGAGAAATGCAGTTCACCTTGTGAGAAAAGTTGTGTAGTTATCAGAACTTGCCGATAGAGAACAATAATCTGGGTGAGATGTGGAAGAGCTAAACACGGGATGAGGAGAGGTAGGCCAACGTACAAGTGAAGGTGGGTGTGGCTCTGAGGGAGTTAAGAATGGTGAGTGTAGAAACTCCCATGTTTGGAAAAAGAATTAAAAAAATGAGTTAATAAACCACCCATTAAATCAGAGCCAATGAAAGAACAAATATACAAGAGTAACAACCTAATAAACACATGAAACAATGAAAGAGTATAGCATAGCTCCATGTTACTAAACAACTTAAGAAACATACACAGACTTTAATAAGATGGCCAGTGGAAGGCAAGATCAGATATTCCATGAGATATTGCATCTGTGATTCCAATCTGCTCCTTTGCCAGAACATATGGGTGCTCACACCCCCCTACCACAGTACTTTCTGTTATTCTTTCAGAGTTTGATACAGTTCGAGATCTTGAGTTAGGGATTCTTGCTGTCCCTCTCCTTGAATATGATGGTGGATTCAGCAGAGAAGTTCACTGGCACTAAATTAGCCTGGGTCAGGGTTATTCTCCATGCAATCAGTTCAGCTACAGCAGTGACAGACTAATCTATTGCAGTGCTATCCAGCAGGACTAATAGAAATACAACATACCATAAGATCTAGTTAGAGGTCTCCCGTTAGCCTGGAGGAGAAATCCATAGCTGTAGTGTAAACATCATAACAAACCAGGTCTTGACCCACAGTTAATGTACAATAAGTGTCATTGCTGAGTTTCCTCTACTGGTGAATAGTGATTTTATATGACCTGTTATCTAAAGCACAGGCAGCCAGGGAGCTGGTATTGCCAGTGGGGGAAGAAAGAAAATAGAAAAGAAAAGAACAGGATTTTCTTTTTTTAATTTTTTAAATTTTTACTATTTTAATAAGAAATAAGAATGTATAACAATGTGACAGTTTCAAAACATGTTAGCGGTATATTTCAATATTTGATACAATGCATATTGTTGTCCTATTAGTTATACAGAGCACAGGATGTAGGTGTTACAATTTTTCAAATCATTATTGGTACAACCAAATTTCTTCTCACTGAACTAAAAGAAGGTAGTTATATACATAATCCGATATTCAATAATCATAGTGGGTTATTGGTAAAACTGGCAATGTTGGAAGCTGTTGATTTCAGCCTTTTACAGCTCAGCATTCTAATCTAGCTTTCCATTGTATGCCTTGGGGTTAAACTTTTCTGCTGGGTGGTTAAGGGCAAGTTTACTCTCTCTCAAGTAAATGTCTGGCTTACAAGGGGGAAAGAAAAGGTATTAAATGAGAGTAAGAGACTAGGAAAATGCCATAGGATTGACTGGATACAATTTTATATATACTTAGATTTATAAGTGTGTAAAAATATGTAATGGCGTTTATCACATTCTACAGAAATTTATTAGAATATCAATGATTGATAGAAAATAGCAATTATAAGTCAAGTCTAAGATGTCTGATACTCAGAAAGACAGTGATGTCATGCTCAAGTACTTAGGTTATAGAGTAATGGTATCACTAAGCTTTTCTTCTGGTGGGTTAAGAATATGTTTATTTATTTATTTATTTATTTATTTATTTATTTATTTATTTGGTACAGGATCTCACTACACAGCTCAGACTCATAGTGCTCTTCCTTTCTCAGTCTTCCTAGCACTGGGATTACAGGCATGCACTGCCACTTCCAGGTTTCAAGGGCTAACAAGCTGTGCCAAGGCACCCAGGACCAGCACGTCATACAGTATCGGGGACTGAACCCAGGTCCTTGCACTTTCTAGGCAGGCATTTAGACCCCCGAGCTATCTCCCAGCCCTTTCTTCTCTTTTCTATTCTTTCTCTTCTTTTTATTTTTTAAGTCCATTGTTCTATGGTTTGAGAAGGAGGAAATATGAACGGAGAAAAGGATTCCATTTATATTAAGAGTAGGTTGTTAGGTATTTTGAAAAGAATAATAGGGAAAATTGGATACAATATTGATAGTGAGAAATGTGGTGGGATACGTATTAGAGAAAAAGTTCATTGGAGACAGCTGAAAAGGTGGAGAGTTAAGAAAAAGAAAATTGAGAATGAATAAATTGCAGGAGGAGGTGGGCAGGTGAAGAGACAGGGCTAAAAGTGGAAGGGATATTAGTGGTCAAGGAAGGACCCTTTACCCTCTACAAACTATGTTGGAAGGTGTTCCCTACAAAGGTGTCACCTCTTGCCCCTGCTCCATGCAGCTGTGTCCTCAGACACTGCATGCAGTCACTCACCAACTGCTGACTTTTGGAGGACTGCTCAGAAGGAAGTGTCTCACTCCATCCTTCTTGCTGTCCCCAGCTGCCTAAGTTCTGTGCCCTCTGTAGCTCTCTGGTTCGCTATGAGCAGAAAAGTTGAAGTTTCCCTTTGCCTCTTGGCTGGAAGCTGCCCAACTGCTGTCAGCAGCGCTGGGGCACAGTGGCTCCTCTCCTCTGCAGCATGCTCTACTTGTTCTGTGTCACTTACTGCTGTTTCCTTCTCTTCTGTCTGTTCCCTCGTGGTTTCTGTGTAGCTCTCTCCACTCACGCAGCTCCTGTCCAAGCTATTATTTTCTGGACCCTAGACATTCTCTCTTGGAGAAGCTGAGTTGCTGCCGCTCATGGCTCAGAAATTTTGTCCTAGTATGAACACTGTTCGATCTTTCTTTAAATTTCACCTTTAAAGGTTTTTAAAATCAATACAATTTTAGCACAGAACTATGTAAGTAACTTGTATATAAATAAATATAAAGAGTGCATAGTCAAAGAGAAAAACATCTAGCTAAAAGGCAAGGTTCTTGTGTTTCTTTGTAGCTGGGTGTGCATATGTAAGTGTGGTTCACACTAAGTGCCCAACAGTAGTGTCCTGTACTGGACTTCTGGGGTTCTCCTCAGTTTCTTCCCATCCTACAGGGTGGAATGCAAATTCTGAATTCTATAGGACTTTAGTCCAATGTGATCTTTTTTTTGTCTTTGAATGACTGATCATAAAATTATAAATAGACTAGCTCTTAATCATTCTCATGAGCCACCATGCTAGCTTGAGTTGAAATTTGTGTGTGTAGAAGAAGTGTTTCTTTTTTAAGCTACAACCACTCGGAAGCATTCTATCTATACTTGGAATCATTCTGTCTCATATATCTAGCTTGCTAAAATTGCCAGACAACTATGTCAAATATTGCCACATAAAGAATTTTGAGGGGCTGGCAAGATGGTTCAGTGGTCTAAAGCACCTTCTTAGGAAAGCTTAGGCAACCACAGTTCAGCAGTTCAAGCCCCAGCACCACATGCTGTGCCAGCACCACCCTCAGGGTAGGCTGAGCCAGCAATAATAATAATAATAATAATAATAATAATAATAATAATAATAGAATTTTGAGATGAGGAAATTTGCTTTTTATTTATTTTAACTTTTATTTATGATGATGGTGAGGATGAGGATGATGATGATGATGATGATGATGATGATGATGATGATGATGATGGTGATGATGATGGAACCAGGGATTGAACTCAGGCCCTTGCACTTGCCAGGCAAGTGCTTATTCTACTCAGCTATCTCCCCAGCCTCAACTTGCTTTTCATTTTTCATTGAGGCTTTCCTTTTAGTATCTTTTCTTCACTTGCCTTCCATTTTAATAGTTTAGTGCCATTTTACTACCAAATGTTAGAGAAAGAATCTAAATATCATAAATAAGGGCTATTTATTGAAAAAAGTGTTATTTCCTGCTAATAATGATTTTATCTCAAAACATTAAGTTCTAGCAGTTTTCACTTACTAGTGAGACATTTGCTATTATTATTATTATTATTATTATTATTATTATTATCATTATAAGGATTTAGTACCCTCTTGATATTCAATCTGTGTAGGGGCCTGCTCTCATTTGGAAAGATGGATTTAATTACTCAAAGATTTTGCATATGCTTTCAAAGTGAATATGCAAATATATAACCCATCCACTTGTTTTCATGTTGAATTGAGAACCAGCGAGTAGTATCTAGGGAATATTTAATAACTTTCCTAGACATCTCCATTAGCCATGCTTCTAAAACCATCCTATGTAATTCTGGCATATGTCATGGCCATCAAGTTTCCCTTATTTAACTTTCCTTCTCTAGTTTGTCCTATACAAATTTTCAAATTAACAATAGCAAAACATCTTCAGTAAAAAACTATGATAGGGGTCAGCCAGACAGCTCAGCAGACTAAAGCGTCTGCTTGGGCAGAACCCAGGGGCCAGGATTCGATCCCCAATGTGCTGTGCTGGCCCCGCCCCCAGAGGCACACTGAGATGGCCATACAGACAGGGCGCCATGCTGTGCACCTATAATCCCAGAGCTTGGGAGGCTGAAAACAGAAGGATCTCTATGAGTCTGATCTACATAGTGAGACCCTGTAGACCCTGTAAAAAAAAAAAACACAAAGAAAGAAAGAAAAAAAGAAAGAGAGAGAGAGAGAGAGAGAGAGAGAGAGAAAACTATGATAAAATCCATGTACTTTGGAGTTTGAATTTTGGTGTTTTTCTGATCTACCTATATATGGAAAGCTGAAATTTCCAGTCAGCATGCAACCACAACAGTAGGCAACAGATATCCTAGTTTATAGCCTACTGTGTTGCCACGCTACATCTGGAAGGTTATATATGTTGAGTGCATTCTTGACTTAAGAGGCCTTCAGTTCATGGTGGACTTATCAGACATTATGATCAGTTGAGAAACATTTCTTGTCTGCTCATGGAAGTTGGTGTATTGCAGTGAATAGCTTTAGGTGGCCAGGTAGCCTTGGCCAGCTGGTTCTCTCACATGGACCTTCTCACACAAAGGCCCAGGTGTTGTTCCTTATCAACTTTTGAATTCTTCTATGAGTCCAACTTCTCCAAATTATCTCTACATTGCATTTTGAAAACGGGCTTCTAAATTCCTGAGGAAAAAAAGATTCACAGAAAGTAAATGTTATTCTTATCCGTTTTCTTCTCTAGAATTTGTAGCTCGACCAGCAACTGCTTACTGTGTGTGAGAGAAGATGTACAGGAGGATAAAATAATTCCACCCCCTCTCTGGAGAATTCATGTAAGACTGTAAGACTATAATTTTATGGAGTTGGCAGAGTCTCTGTGAAAATTTTCTAACCTTAGGGATATGTGCAATTTTTGGACATAGTAAACAAACTCATTCATAACTCATATGTGTGTAATTTAATAGGATTTGCCAAGCAGTGCTTGCCCAGTTATGAATTTATGTGCATAAATGACAGCCACAAAACATGGTTTCTTAAAGGAGAAAAACACACTGGAAGCTTTGTATTTTCACTAGCTTTGCAAAGGGGGGAAAGTATCTGAAAGGGAAACATGAGAAAGGGTGAAGTGTAGACTGCAGAGTAGTTACTAACATAGTAACTACCATGGTAACTGCTAATGAAGTTCTACTATTAACTCACTCAGCTATTGGTTGATGTTTTCAACATCTTTGCACTTGTTTCCTTGGGCCTCACATGCTATTCTCTAAGATCTTTTTACCTTTTTTTGTTTTCTTTCTTTCTATATTTAGGACAGGGTCCACAGGGTCTATAGGATCTCACTACAAAGATCGGACTCATAGTGATTCCTAAGTGCTGGGATTACAGGCGTGCACCACCACGTCCAGTCTCAGTCGCCGTCTCAGTGCACCCCGTGGGCAAGGCTGAAACAGAGCACTGGGGATGGAACTCCAGCTGCTGCATGGTGCCTAAGCAAGTGCTTTAGTCCCCTGAGCTATCAAGTTGGCCCTCTCTAAGATCTTCTTATGGCTAATTCATTTTCTTCTTTCAGTTGAGTCTGGAGCATAGTCACCGAGAAAGTAGTCTCCTCTAATGCCTCCTGTATCAGTCAGGGTTTTACTAGAGAAACAAATATAACACAAAGCATACAAATGTATAAGAAATTACAAGACTGGCTTATGATGGTCACTCACAGAGTTGGATGAGGAAGCGTGCTGAGGGCATCTGCACACTGGAGACTGAAGGATTCAGTCCAAGGTCTGGAGCTGACTGCAGTGTTCCGTGTGCGTCTGTATCCAGAGGTCAATGGGTCTGTAGCAGAAGGCCGGTGAGTCTGCGCCAGGAGGCTGAAGGATCCAAGGTGGAAGCCAAAGGGTCTTCAGTAGCAACAAGGAGACGGCGTCCAAGATGAAGATGAATGCTGGAGCTCCTCAAAGAATGGAACCCTCTGTCCTTCCTCATTTCCCTTTTATATCCTCTAAGTGAGGAGCCACTCTAGGGTGTACAATTGCATAGCTGATTTAGTTAAGCTTCTAAACTTCTCAAGTTGACACAATCAGTCAACCACTACATGTCCTTGTCTCCTCACTTACTTTATTTCATGCCATTCATCCCAACCTGTACTGATCTTGATTTTTCATATTTTCACACATTTGTATCTGTTCTGACAACAGTTGAGCTGTATGAGGTCGGAACTTTTTTGGAACTCTTGTTCATCTCTGTGATCTAGATTCTAGAACCTAACACAGAATCTAGTACCTGGAAGACTATTTTAAGTTCAATATAGTTTTTCTCTGGAAGATTAAAAAATACACAGTATTTCTTCCTTATGCCCTCACAATTCTTTTATCCCCACTGCTTTTTTTTTTTTTTCTCTCTGTTTTCTGCTTTTTGGCATCTTCTCAACTTTGTTTGTTTGTGTTTGCAGTTTCGGGGATTAACCTCAGGGCCTTGAGCTTGGCAGGCAAGCACTTATCCTGCGGGCTATATCCTCAGACTGCAACTTATTTTCTTTCTTTCTTTCTTTCTTTCTTTCTCTCCCCCCCCCTCTCTCTCTCGCTTGAAACCAATGATTAAACTCAGGCCCTTGTACTTGCCAGGCAAGTGCTTATTCTACTGCGCTATCTCCCCAGCCCCAAGACCGTAACTTTATTTTTTTTTGTGGGACCAGGGTTCGAACTCACGACCTTGCACTTGCCCAGCAGGCACTTGTGCCTCGGAGCTATCTCCCCAGCCCCCTAAAGACCGTAACTTTAAACTAATGCTGTTTAACACAAATTTGAGCACAAAGCAAACACAGCAAAAAGGAATAGCCCCAAGTTAGCACTGTCACCAGTTTTTTAATATCCATCAGTCCAAGAAGTTTAAGTGTTTTGTGTGACTTTTGTAGAAGACACTTCCAAAGCATTTCTTTTTTATTATTTTAGTGAAGGATCACTTAAATACTTTACAGGAATATTTCTTGTAATTCTAGGCATAGAGAATGTGAGAGAAACCAAATCTAAGATGGTCAAAATGGCAGGCTCTGAAAGCATTCAATGTCTGGTGTCCCACTTGATAGTGTTTTGGTTTCCTCATCAATGTGTGGGGACAGTGTAACCTTTTAGCTCTTTGGATTTTCTTAAGGATTAATCATATTATGGAAATATAATCAGTTAGAGTTAGTTTTGCAACTTATATCCATCTTTAAAAAATTATCCTAATACTTTATTGTGCTGTATGGTGTGACTATAATTATTAATAAAATATTATGTTTCAAAATAACCAAAAGAGACATTTTTTAATGTTCTTCTAAAAGTAAAGAATAAATGCATGAGATAATACTAATACTAAATACACTGATTTGATCACTGTGTAAAATATACATGTGTCAAAATGTCAAATAGTGCCCACTAATATGCATAAAATATAAATTCAAATGTTGTGGTCTTAACATTATAATATTTTTAACTGGACAGTACTATGTACTACTCTCATTCCTAATGAAGTATTCTGTTCTTTTTTTCAAGCATTTTTTAGTTTTGCTTGCATTAATTCCAGTTTTTGTTCAAGATTTTGAAGCAGCCAGAAAATTTGCATGTATATTAGAAGAGAAATAATAAGGCTGGGTGTTGAGGACAAGCATCTGTGTGCCATAAAACAATGTGACACCATTCAGTTAACTGTGGATTTAGGTCAGCAATGGAAAGAGACTTTACATTGATTTTACAAAGTTGCAAATCAGGAAATTTTAGTTGGCTTGGTTTTTCTTAAACAAGCACACTGGTTATCATAATAGGATAAAACAATGTGTGCACTATATATCTTAGCAAAATGTGAACTGTTATCATGTTAATCTTATTTAAAATACTTTTCTTTTCTTTACTTTTTCCTTCCCCAATGCCCTCATTTATTTCTCTTTTAAACTTAAACATTTGTTGGTCCAGATTTTCCTTAGTAGTTTAACGTGTCACAGCAGGATAAAAAGGTGAAGATATTTTTTCAGTGCTCTGATAATATGTCAAATTATTTTTAGCAAATGAATTTAAAATTGGCAAAAAGGAAAGAAATATGAGTGACAGCAGTATTTTCCAGGCTCAAAAATTCTAGGTCCCAGGAAAGCAGAAATTTGATTTGACTGTATTAGCATTCACCTGGATGTTCTTGATAGATAATTCACAACTAATTTGCCTATTTGGAAGATTAAAAATGGATTTGGAGGATTATTTTCACTCAGTCTGCCTATCATTGATCTAAACAGCAAAAACAATAAAATAAAAATCTCTCAAGAGATTATACTCTGTAGGAGGAATCTGGGGACCCGGCATGAAGCCAGTTTTTGCCTAGTGTAATGAAAGTTTTTCCAGAAGAGAGCAAAAGACTATCGCGACTGTTCCCAATTTCCCTCTTGATGTGTTTGGTACAAAATTGTTCTCTGTCCTTTCAGCCAAAAGATGTGTGCATCTGCTTCTCAAAGATTAAACGGTGTCTGCTGACAAGAAATGGGCATTGGGGGAAGCATATTTGATGTTGAAAGGCCTCGTGTTTTCTTTTCATGAGGTGTTAAGGGAATGGCATTAAATTTACATTCTGCTTTGTGTTAAGCTATAGAGCAATTTCTTGTTCTCCAGCGTCATTCCCGAGAGACAGATGCCTTGATTAATCAAAGAAAGCATGAGATCATAAGAAAAACTAGCCTTGTGGACCAGTCAGTAACCTGAGATAATAGTAAGACATATATGCTCTTTGATCCAAAATTATTGGCATATTCCAAACAATCACCAACTTATTCCTGTAGGTATAATCCTCTCTTCAAGGGAGATTTTACTTTTTCTTCTCATTCCCAGCTAGAATTCTTATGTAATCTCAACAGACAAGACAAATACACAGAAGTGAATTAATAAGACAATTCAGTGATAATTCTTGCATGTCACTTATGCTTTTAAATTATTCAAATGATATCATCCCTAAAATGATATGAGTCACTAAAACCTGCACTACAAGTTGACAATAAAGCCCTCTCATCGGGAAGAGGAACAATCTACATATAGAAAACATCTCTAAGCCGGGCATGGTGGCGCACGCCTGTAATGCCAATGCTTGGGAGGCTGAGGTGGGAGGATCGGTGTGAGTTCGAGACCAGCCTGGGCTACAAAACTGAGCTCAAGGCCAGCCTGAACTGTACAGCGAGACCCTGTCTCAAAAAGACAAAAAAAAAAATCTCTATACAAGTGACCATCTTGAACAAATGCACAAAAAATAGCTAAAATTCTTCTTTTTCAGACTAAGTCTGATAAGAACAACATTGGCACAGCTTTTATAGCATACATCATTCAATGGGATGAGACTATTACAAGATTACAAAATGCTTTGGAAAAAATGCAGTATGTGTTTTCATTTATTGCATAAAAGACATATTGCCTTTAATCCCTGGAGAAGGGCTCCTCCTTGCTTCATACCCACTTGGCCCACACTTCTTGTCCTTTTCTGAAGCAGTTCTGGAAGTCCTTTTCTGATTAGTTGTGCCGTTACGTCTGCCTCTGTGATCTGGGTCATGTTTGGCTTACATGGTCATCTGGACCTAGGAATGGAGCAGGAAGTCACGCTATGCGGGATCCAGTAAGAACGGTCGAGCTCCACCGGCCCCCTACTGTTTGCTGTTTGCTGACACAATAGCAGCAGTCACAGTGTTCGTCATGCCTGGAGAAGACTCAAGAGACTTCCAGAACTGCTTTGGAGAGCAGCAAGCAGCCTCCGATAAGCATTTTCAAGTGAGAGGAGGTACTTGAAGAGAGATTAATGGCAATGTTTTTGTTGCTGTTCTTGTTTTGTTTTGTTTTTTAGCACAGAGAACGTTTATTGAGTAAATGCAAAAGAATTGAAATTATTCCATGCATACATACTATCTGACTATAGTTCAATGAAATTGGAAATTATTGACAAAACAAATATCAAAAACACTATAAGTACATGGAAAATAAGTAATACCCTCCTGAACAATCAGTGGGTAATGGGTGAAATTAATGCTTGTAATGAAACAAAAACAGATACAACTTACGATAACCTGTGGGATGCAATGAAAGCTGTCTTATTTGAACATTTAAAATTTTATTTTAAAGAATAAAAATAGCAGAAACAAAGATAGAAAAAGAGTAACAAGCAAATAGTACAGAATTTTAAAACAAGAACAAAAAATTAACAATGATTGTACTACATATTTTCATCAAGAAATCTGTTTAGATTAACAGATATAGGCATGTAAGATTGGTCAAATAATTAAACATTAACACTTTCAATAAACCTTAATTTTTTAACTCTTCCAAATGCATTTTGTATTTAAGTCACTCTTCTAAAAAAATTTATAGGGATTGAGGATGCAGAAAGTACAATGTCCTTAGTCTGATTCCTGGTACTCCCCCAAATTTACTTATTTATGTTTTCTTCTTTTGAGTTCTTACACTAGGGAAACTATGATATTTACATATGTAGGTCTGGTTTATTTCACTTTTAAGTATACATTCAAGATACATCCACTTATGTATGAAGTCTTCTAGTGTATCATTCTTTATAGCTGAGTAATATTCCATTTTATGAAAATACTACATCTTTTTCAACCATTTTTCAGATGATGGGCATTTTGGTTGCTTCCAAGATTTGGCTATCACAAATTGTGCTGCTATAAACATAGGTGCGCAATATCACTATGAAAGGATGTTTTCAGTTCTTCTGGGAAAATTCCCAGTAGGGGGATAGGTGGATTGAATGGGATTTCCAGCTCTAGTTGTTTAAGGAGTCTCCACACTGCTTTCCATAATGGTTGCACCAGTCTGCATTCCACCAGCAGTGTAGAAGGGTTCCTTTTCCCCTACAACCTGTCCAATGTTTGTTGTTGGTTGATTTCTTTATGGCAGTCATTCTTTCTGGGGTGAGATGGCATCTCAGTGTTGTTTTAATTTGCATTTCATGAATAGCTAGTGATGTGGAGCATTTCTTCATGTATTTATTAGGCTTGTTGAATTTCTTTCTCTGAGAAGTGTGTGTTCATCTCAGATGCCCATTTCTAGACTAGGTCTTTGAGTTTTGGGACCCTAATGGTTTTTAGTTCTTTGTCTGAATACTTATTAGCTAAAATCTTTTCAAAATTTGTAGGTTGTCTTTTCACTCTGTTTGTAATTTCTTTTGACGTGAACAAACTCAGCTAATGGCAATGTTAATATGAACATTCGCTGCAGTTTTTGATCTCCTCTTGTAAGTATTCTGAAATGAATGTCATCAAATGTGAGAGGTTTCTCAGGTAAAATATTTTCTGTTCATTTTCTTTGAAAAGCACAAACATTGTGTTAAGAAATGAACTTCTGTATTTTATTCATCATTCTTAACATGAAATTCTATTATTCTCAAAATGCTGCTGTCCATTGATCTAACAGATTAAATTACATAATTAAGTTTGAGATCCCAGGGTAGATAGTGGGAGAAGACACTCTGGATTTTTTTTTTTTCTTTTGTTTTGTGAATTGTTTCTTTTGTTAGTATTAGGTACTTCTTTTTAACTTAGGCTCTTTTTAATGCTTTTCACCAGCTTATCCTATTTTTATGATTTGGGTAGTGCTACACCAAGTTCTTTGACATTTATAAAAATCTATGTTTTCTGATCCGTTTTAGTCATTTCTGTATAACTTATGGAACTGTACATAAATGTTTGTTTTTAAAAATAAAGTCCCTTCAGGAAATAATTTTAATACCTTACTTTACACTTTCATGATTATTGGCATAGTTATTCTTATCTTCGCCACATTAGTTTGTTTTTTTAATCTGTCATGCTTTTTCTTTGCTTCCCCCCCCCTCCCCCCCGCTTTTTCCCTCCTTTCCCCTTGGAGCAATTTCTTTCCCTTTCACAGTATCCATGTTACTTTTCAGATGTCATGCACTCTTTCAGGGTCTTTAATTATTCTTGTTTTCTTTTTTCAACTTAGCTAGATTGTTCTTCCCATCCTCTATGCTTATTAATAGAAGTGATGCGTTCTGTTTCTAATTGATCTTTATAATTTTCATATTTAACATATATTTGCATTTGCTTAACTAAGTCCAAAGCTAACCAGTGACACTCTTCCAGATAAAATCAATAATATTAGCATTTTTTTCAGATTCTCCTCAAACTCTCACATGACTTTTGTCTGGAATTTTAAACACTTTTTTAAATTAAACATCAAAGTATTAAGTTGCTTTAGTTTACAAACTGCATCCATTTATATTTTTCGGTCTGGTTTTCTGATTCTTTTTTTTCATTTTTTATGCTGGTACCTCACTACTTTCTGGTACCAACTTATTTAGCTGAAAAATAAACCTTCAAAGTTCTTCTAATAATGGTGTTTAGCTTTGATATATATGTGTGCCAAAAATTATATTCATAAGTTAGACTGTAGAATGATAGAACAGCTATTTTTCTTTCAAAATTTTAGACCTATAAATATTAATCTAGTGACCGTAGAGGCATAAGCACCTGCCTGGCAAGTACAAGGTCCTGAGATTGATAACTGGTACCAAAAACAAAACAAAACAAAACTATTTCCTTCTGTATCTATGTTTGCTGATAAATATCTGCATTTATCTAATTTGGAGGTAGTTTTCTGGTAAGGTCTTTTCCTTATCTTAATACTTTGCAATTCTACTACAATGTCTCTATGGACCTACTTTTAAGTTTGTTGTGGCTTGTATGTATTTGTCCCTCTAAAGACTCATGAAGTTTGTACTTAACTCATGATCCACTGCAATTATGGGTGTGAGTTCTGCTGGGTTTATGGGTGTGAGTGCTCCAGCCAGCCTGAATGCAATTTAAGGGAGACAGACTTCTTTTCTGTAGCCATTGTTGCCGTTCCTCCTCCCTCTTGCTGTTGCTCTTTGCTGCCACCATGAACTGCTATCTGCTGTCCTCTGCCATGTGCCACTCTGCCTTGGAGCCAGCCGAGTATAGACTGAAATCTCCAGTAACTGTGAGCTATATAAGCCTTCCCTTCCTTCATTTTGAGTGTCGGGTATTTGTCCCAGCAACAAGAGAAGAGGAAGCAAGACAAAGATATACTTACCCTTCTTAGGCTGAGCGCGCCTATCTTTCTTTGATACTGAGAAATTCCAAAGATGAGATCTTGTAATAGTGCTCTGCACCAATTTCCTTGTCCTTCCTTGTGGACCTCCTCGTAGAATCTTCCATGCCCATGACCTTCAGGTACAACATGTTTCTGTCTTGCTTTGTTTTACTGTTTTTAGAGTAACTCTCAGGTTCTGAACCATGTATTCGTCTTCTTGTTTTTAAATGTGGCCATGTGATTTTTCAGTTATAAAATATATTTTTTTTATTTTAAAGAGTAAAAATAGAAGAAACAAAGATAGAAAAAAATAGTAACAAGAAAGAGTACATATAGTGCAGAATTTCAAAACAAGAAAAATTTAACAATGGTTGCATTACATACTTTCATCATCAAATCAGTATAAATCAACAGACATAGGTATGTAAGACTGATCAAACAATTAAACACTAACACTTTCAACAAACCATAATTTTTTTTAACTCTGCCAAATGCATTTTGTATTTAAGTCACTCTTCTAAGAAAAATTATAGGGGTTGAGAATGCAGAAAGCATAAGGTCCTGAGGTTGATTCCTGGTACTGCCCAAAATTTATTATAAAATGTACTTTGTTTATAACTTACGCATATATTTGAGCAGAAGAATGGAGTTTTAATACTGGCTCAGTTTTAACCTGGAATTCCTTAAAGTATTTTAAGAAGAAATAGCATAAATAAACACATATAGATATAATATGCTAAATTTATATAAACTGTACTTAGTAGTTTCAGTCTATATTTTTTTTCTGTCTTCCCTTAAATGAGAATAATATTTTTTTAAAATTTAAAGATTTATTTATTTATTTATTTATTTACTTGGCACAGTAAATAAATAAATATTGCTACACCACCCAGATTCACAGTGATCCTCCTGTCTCAGCCTCCCCAGCACAGGGCTTACAGGCAGGCATCACCATGCCCAGTTTCAGTGGCTGGCTCAGCAGGAGACCTGTGTGGTGTACGGTACCAGGCATCCAACCCGGGTCCTTGCACTTGCCAGGCAGGTACTTCGACCTCTGAGTTGTCCCCCCCCATACAGAAGACAATTTTAACTGTCACTGAATGAGTCACCTTTGAGTTACATGAAAGTGATTTGTAATTCCTTCTATTACCTTCTCGCTACTAAAGAACTTCTTTCCAGTTCTCAAATACTTGTCACAAAGCAAGTCCCCTTACCCCTGCGGGTTCCCTCCCTTCTTGGATCTCATAAGAAAGCAAAAGAGCATCAGGCTCTTTTCCTCCCAAATGGTACCATGTAGCTTTAAAAGACAGAAATACAGAGTACGCAGTGGCCAGCAGAAGCTGGGACATGGGGAAGACACTTGGACCACAAGAGGTAAATATTAATCATTTCATAAGCCATGGCCAAGAGAAACATGTTTGTCTTATAACCTTACTTTTGGATCCTTGCAGGTAGGCTGGCAATAGCAGTCGCTGTTGTCATGACAACTTACAGCCCATGTTAGAGTTCTCCGAATCATCAGGCACTTATGTTGTCAATAGAAAATGCTTGAAGGAGCAACTCTTAGTCTTTTATTTATTTTAAATTTTTTAACGTCCTTCTGGCACTCCCCCATGTATATTATACACTCAGATAATTTTTATTTGCACTGGCCTCAGTTTGCTGAAGCACATTAATATATGGGATTAGTCCCAAAACAGAAATATAAAAAAAAATATTTAGATACAAAGAAGAGACTGGCTGAACCTCAAAATGAAGACAACGAAAGACCCGAGGATGAGGTTTGGGCACTTGGACCTTCTCCACCCTCAGCCTGAGACAGCAGCTATGTGCATAAGATTAAGTGCCATTCTCATTAAATGCATTTAACAATCTTCCAATTCAGCGAAGTCATGTCCTAAAATGGAATCTTTCTTGGGAGAAGAAAATGCATAACTTGCTATCAATCTTATTTAGGTAATTTTTCAAGTGTTAAATAAGTTCAACTATCATCTTGCATTGCATTGAAATGCGCACTTATCCACATTTGTGAGATATGCATTTAAAACCCTAGTAACACACCAGGAAGAGAATTCTTGTTAGAGTAGGGAAAGTCATAGAATGGAACATAAAACCTAAGGTCTTACTGTAGTCTAATGCAGAGCTGGTAAATGTTTTAGAGCTTTCAATGATGTAAAATAGCCCACTGCAGCACATGCGCCATAGGTTCAGCACCACTGGTCAAATATCTACCTAGATGAGAAAAGAAAGATTGGAGATTTTAAATGATACAGCCAAAATCATACCATTTGTGGGCAGAACAAGTACATGCCAATCCCATTGTATTAGACAGAAAATGAGTATGTCCTAGGGTAGCACAAGTGATAAAGCTTGATGTATTATCAAGTTGGTAGGAGTTAATAATTTGCTATCAAAGTCATCTTCCCTGTTATTGTTCTGTGTGGCACAGAAAGTATAACTTCTGTTATGCTAACACTAGCACAGTGAAGAAAAGAAGCTTTAAATAACAGCATTTCACATGTGCCTCCAAGCAAATTCACTACATCAAGACTTAGACTCTTAGGATACTAGAAAATCAAATATTACAGTGAATTTGAACATTGTTTTGGACAAGGTGAAGCAGAAATCCATTATCACAATAAAATTACTAGTTTTACATGACCTTGGAAGGTGGTAGAGCAATCTAACCCATTTGAGAAATGCTTATTTCGCAGCAGAAGCCCAGACTTGCCATAGTTCAGCTCTGTGGCCTGACGTAGCTCTTCTGTTATTCTCTGATGGGAAATACGTCATTTCTTAGAAACTAGCAACAGGTGAAATACACACGGGGCACCAAAGGCATTCATCGTTTTCACTGGTATTGTTTTTTAGTAAACATGTTAAACGAACAGATTTCATTTTCTGTGTTTCACTGTTATCACCTGATGAGTCATGGCACATTGAAAAAGGAATGATGTCAAGAATGTTTAATCAAGAGTGATTTAAACAAGGGACAGATTTGGAGGAATTAAAAAAATCAGCATGCTCATTGCTGCAAGCTGACTTTTCTTGCTGGTGAGACTAAATGAAAATCAGGACTCAAGGCAGTAGAAGTCTTTAAGGTCCAATTCATGCTGCCAGCACTAAAAGGCTGCCAGGATGGAAAGCTGAATCACTCTCTTTGCCAGTTGCAGCTGTGCTTTTCATACTTAGGAAGAATTTCTTGATTCCAATGTTAACAAAAAAATCACTCATCTTCTGGAGCTGTATTCTTATCTCTTGCTCTCCATCCTACCCATCCTCCCATCTGTGCTTCATTCCTAGGAGTTGATTACAAAGCAGTTAGAGCGCTGGCTTCACGTCAGTTCAAAACATCTTAATTTAGCCTGCTGTAAACATCCTGAGGTAAAATATTCTAAAGGAAGAATCAATCACTAAGTGGTGATTCTTATGCTTAGAGGACCTGTCAAATACACAAGGGGCAGGGAAAGTGCTGAGAACTATCAGACAAACTAAATTGGGGAAATCTATAGCTTAAAGTAGAGGCTTAAAAAGAATCAGTGATGGACATGTGAGCCACGGGAACACTGAATTAACTGTCATCCCTGGAAGTAAAACTGAAAGTGCAGTGTGGACCACAGGCACAACCCTGAAAATTCAGGCTGCATTATTAGAAGCATAACATCTAATACTAGAATAGAAGAGATTTAGTCTCTCCTTGCAATAACCATATGGCGTCTGCATCTTCACCTATAGTTCTGAGAGCCAGATTTTCCTGCGATTAGTGTTTCTGACTGGTGTTCTTGGTATGCCACTTTTAATTTTCATAATGTATGCCTGTGACCTCCACTTGTGCCCAAGAGCTAGTAGGAGGAAACATCAGACAACATGCAAAGAAAAATCTCCTGATAGAAGAATGAGTCTGTGAAAATTCATGTGCAAACTGCCTTATAATCAAATGCCTTCCACTGCTAGCAGTAAGATTCTGATGGAGAAGGACTTCTGTCCTTAGGTCTTCAGTTATGACTTTAGGCCTAATGGATGCAAAATAAGCAATATTCATTTATTATGATGGAAATATCAAATAAAATGGGGATCAAAGAGATTTCACAGGCACAGAGTCTACTGAATAGATAGCCGATTTCTTCCAGCTTATGTGGGGAATTCAGGTTGTGTCTGTATCATATTAAATCATTTGTTATGTACAAACATTTAACAAAATGTCCCCATTAGTTCAATGAATAAATGCTGAGCTAGATGAACTATCTTTAAATCTGAATGTTTTCACTTGGGAGAAATAAAAAACATCATGTTTCGACCAGGTTTAGATGGAAAAGCTGATGAGATGCCTCATAGGTTGAACTTGAAGCTTAACTCTGTTGATGACTAGCTGTTTAAGGAAGTAACTGTTGATGTCTCAGTTCCCACGTTTGTAAAATGGCAATAAAAATTCTACCCACTTCTTAGTGTTGTTATGAGTACTGAGGAATGAATGTATACAAGGTGTCTAATACATAGTGAATACTACATCTATACTTATCAAGTAAAAGAGACGATATCTACATTTAGTGAGACCAGTTACTTAAGCACAGTTGAAGATTTCAATAGAGTTAAATTTTAGCATAGCTAACATAGATAGATCAGAAAGAACCTTAATTAGTAGAACCTTATCTACTCAAAATGACCTTTTCAAGGTGAAATGTTGAACTTTAGATAAGAAGTTACTTGCAACCATATTGTTCTTAAATTATTTGATGTGTAACTCAGTTCAAAGTGAAGAGAAATTCTTTTAAGCAGGAGAAAGTGAGGAGGGTAAAGACAGTGCAACACTGCAGTGGCTAAGAGAGAGAGTTGATGTTTGAAGGATTCAGATAGCTCACAATAGAGCTGATGAAAAAAGAGGAAAATGGGCAGACATGAAGAGTTTGTTGGTCCTGCTAAGGAAAATGAAATCTACCTTAGTCTCCCAGGGTACCAGAAAAATGGAAAACTTGGTAAATGTTGTCCAAGTTCATAGTAATGATGATAAAAAGAAATGGGGAAAATCAAGAAGAGATCTATGCTAGTTTTAATTCACAGGAATTAGAATTATTATTATCATTATGATGATGATCATGATGTATTTAGTACAGGGTCTACATGGGGTCTCACTATACAGATTGAGCTCCGAGTGATTCTCCTGTTTTCAGCCTCCCAACCCTGAGATTATAGGCACATGCCCCCCCACACCCAGTCTCAATCGCTGTCTCAGGGTGTCCCCAGGGACAGACCAGCATTGCATGCTGGGGATGGAATCCTGGTCTCTGAATCTGCCTAAGCAGGCACTTTAATCCACTGAGCTATCTGGTTGGCCCTAGGGCTGGAACTATAGCATCTTTGATTATTGGATAAAGGCAAGAGTTCAGGATGAGTCCCTAGCATCTTCTTAGGCAGCAGGGCAAACAAGGGGTTGTCACAGGAAGGGAGGCAACATTGCGGCAAGGAAACTAAGGTGCCAAATCTGGTTGTAGATAGGCTGCGTTTGAGGTGTCTGTGAGATCTGTCAAGGAGATGCCAAATAGGGTGCTGCACCTGGAGATCTGAGCTGCATGTGGGTTGGAGCTATAGACATGGAGCCATCAGTACATAGGGATGTGAGGTGGAGTCTGGCCACTGATGAACTCTTACAAGGAGTACGGTATAGAATAAGAGGAAGGAGGCAGATCCCTGAGGAGTGTTCACTGCTAAGAGCTGAGCTGGAAAAGTGCCCTGTGAAGGAATGTGAGAAGGCATAGACTGAGGCAAATACAGCTAATCACAGAAACCAAGGACAGCATTTCAAGAGGGAACTGGAAACCTGTCACAGACACTTCCGCGAGGTCAAAGGAGGAAAGGGCTGAAAAGCAGCCATAAAAATGGAACAATAGGACTGACTAGGCTTTCAGGTGTCCGAGTTGATTGAGATTGGCTGGGAACTGTGCTTTACAAGTGCTTGAGGAGACAACTGAGATACAAGAAGATGTAAGTTACTCTGGAAGCATGAACACATGTAAGAGTACACATAGTCTCAACCCCACTCTGTGTCATAATTACAGAAATGCATGACTGGGTAACACATATGTATAAAGATAAAAGTTTAAAAATTGTAAAAAAAATAGTAAAATATTTGAACAGCTGCAAGAAAATAATTACAAAAACAATTATAAAAATGAAAAAGTAGAGTTTAACAAAGTTCTGTAAGGAGGAGGGAAACATTTGGTTTGGTAGATATTGTTTCCATTTCTCTAAAATTCAACAGCATTTTTCTGAATTTTCTTTTCATGTTTTATGTAATCAAAGTAAGCTTCAAAGCTGTGGCCACTTAATAGAGCGATAGGTCGTACATGTGACATGCTGGGCTCATTGGTATAGAGCATGCTAGAGTTTTCTTCCCATGGCTGTTTGTTCATTGCTTATTTTTACATTATAATAACAAGGTTTCCTGTGGTAAGGATCTTAGTCTCCCCCCACCCTTCAGGTTATGCTTTTTTGTTTTGTTTTACTTAGGGTAGGATTTATTATTCCCAGTTTACAAATGAAGTGGCTGAGGCTGAAAGAATGTAAGTAATTTTCCTAATGCTACAGTCAAGCCTAGCTCTTTGGAACTCATTAAAAGGTTGACTCTTCCCTTTGCCATTCTTCATGTTGTAAAAATGTTGGCAAGATTCCCATCCTTTTCTGCTAATAGGTTTTTGATATCTTTTCACTCAAATACTGTCCGATAGGCTTAGTCTAAGAATCTTTGCACGTAATCCCTTTCTGAAAGGAAATGAACTTTAGAGCTCTTCACTTGATGATGCTCTAAGTAATGAGGGTAGTTAGTATTGCCACCACCACCACCACAGTTAGCACCCATCCACAAGTTCACAGACTCCCACCACGCAAAGCCCTTTCCAGACTTTTTAAATGACTTTATTAAAGTCATTTTAAAAAAGACATCAGTATGATAAAATCTCAGTGGTTCAAGAGCATATATATTTATTCTACAAATCAAATATCGCCCCCACTTCATGTATGTGTACTGATGTTTAAAATTCTATTAATAGGAAGTGAGATCTTTAATTTCATAAGGGAGATGAGACTTGACAAATACACACTTTTAAAAGAAGAGAATTTGATGGATAAAAGGAACTTCAAGGTACAAATTGCTGTTCTAATTACATCTGGAGGACAGAGAGCAGGGAGAGAATACAAGTCAATTTGTGTATGAAGACATTAGAAGGTATCACAACATGGGGCAGTCAGAAGTAAAGGTGACCAAATATAAAGCTTCATACCTTTGTCTAAACACATGCCTTAGAAGGGCTAGCATGCTTAGAATCTTCTCTACCTGCAATTTCTAGAAAGTAGGCAGGCAGTTTTCTCTAATTCTGAGACAATAGATACGGCCTTCTTTGAACCTTGTCTCTGGCTTCTAGCGCTAGATTTATTATGCAGTTCTTTACTTACTGATGTGTGCTTCCATGTGTTTATTTTTATTGATGATTTTAAATTATAAATGCCTTCAGGCCAAGATATATCTACTACCTTGCTTACTATAGCAGAATGCCATTGATACATATCTGTTAAATCACTAAATATCATCTGATCTAGTATTTCAATATTAAGGTTATTTTTTCTTTGATTACCTCCCTAAGATGTCTCTTAGGTTGCAAATATAATGATAATATGTTAATCACCTTCAACTGAAGGAAAGACCTAAATAAGCCTGAGGAAAAAAAGAAACAAATGAAAGAGGCCTAGGCAGAGCTCCCGTGGTTAAGACAAGCATTGTGGTGACCCCAGTTTCTTTTGAAGCGAAGACATAGAATTTTTAAAAATTTAATCTCTTAAACTGAAAGGTATTTGAAATGTTCTCTATCTGTAGAATCTTTGATGTTCATATTTTGTATATTACTTATTGAGTAAGGAATATTTTTCTTTATTCCTTTGGCATTTTATTTCGTGGTGATCAGTTCAAAATTTTTCTTTTGAAATGCCCATGAACGGAGGTCACCTGAACAGTGAAAGGGCTGATTTTCTTTTTATACATCAGAATGCATCAAGATAGTATTTTTACATATTTATAAAGCCTGGAGACACCTTGATAGAACATCACAAAGTGCTGGAGCTATGTCTCCGCTGACCTTGGACAAATGAACTCAGCTACCAAAGTTGATGATACAAGGGATAGATTTATGTAAGAGAGTGATAGGACAAGAAACTGTCTTGTTAGAGCTTTTCTCCTGGATGCCTCAAATTTGTCCAAGCACAATTTTTAGTAATGATGCCAGATAAGGCTTCCAAGGAAAAAAGTGTACCTAATGGCCCTGTTTCAAAGCATCCTGGCAGTTTCCCACTTCCATTTCTATTTCTCTCAACCTTTTACTCCTTTTCTCACTTCTTCTGACTGATGTCTTCCCTCAAGTTGGTAAAGAAGATTTGTACTGAAAACATCCAATGCTAATTCTTGATCTAAAAATAGAGGTCATTGGGCAGTTTAAAGTCATTTAAGCTATGTGAAAGTTTGCAAAAATGCAAGGATTTCGATTCATTAAAGGAAGGTAGTCTTTAATAATTTTAAATGGTCATGTTGTTGCTAATATGACCTATTTTAAGTTAGTACAACATTGAATGAGAGCAGCAAATTTGCCTTTAAGAATTCAAATTAAATGTAATAGCTGATTCCTAGTTTTTAGCCATATTTTAAAACTCAAAATTAACCTGTTAAATATTTCATAAATCCAGATTGTAACTTAACTTATAAAAATAAACTTAAGAAAATAATCAGAAGTTACATAATTTAATAGGCTCTCAATTCATATAATTGATTCTAGGGTCTCCTCAAACAAGTGTACTCTTTGGAAGATTAAGGAGAGGAAATGAAATGGTGAATCTGGGCTAGGGAGATAGCTTAGTGGTCTGTGCACCTGCCTGGCAAGCACAGGGTCCTGGGTTCAATTCCCAGTACTGGAGTTGGCTAAATAGCTCAGCAGATTAAAGCACCTGCTTAGACAGAGTGCAGTGGCTAGGGTTCGATCCTGGGCATGCAATGCCATGCTGGCCCCATCCCTGGGGAGTGCGGAGACAGCGATTGAGACTGGATGTGGTGATATGCACTCGTAATCCCAGCAATTTAGAGGCTTAAAACAGGAGAATCACTGAGTCTGATCTATATAATGAAACCCTGTAGACCCTGTAGATCTTTAGATAGATAGATAGATAGATAGATAGATAGATATTCCCAGTACTGCATGTCATGCCTGCCCTGGGACTCCAGGGAAAATAGGCTTGGTGGCACCTATCTATAATCCCAGTGCTGAGACCCAAACCGCACAGCTGGGAGCTGAGCCTGCGCACCCGCAGCGGGTAAGCTCCCTGTGCCCCTCTGCCCCGCCTCTGCGTTCCCATGACTAACTTCCTGTTCCAGCCCAGACCCAAATCGCACCGCTGGGAGCTGAGCCCGCGCGCCGGCTGGGTCAGGATACTTGGCCTGCCTTCCCTTTCCCCGCTCCACCCCCCCTTTTTTTTTGAACCCCTCCAGCCCAAGCTCCAGCACTGAAAGCATCAAATAGCCCGTTTGGCAACCGATCTGGTCCACGAGCCTACCAGGACTACTATAATCCCAGTGCTGGGGAGGCTGAGACAGAAGGATCACTGAGAGTTTAAGCTGCATAGTAAGACCCTGTATCAAGCCGGGTGTAGTGGCTCACGCCTGTAATCCCAGCACCTGGAAGGCTGAGGCAGGAGGATCAGTGCGAGTTCGAGACCAGCCTGGGCCACAAAAGTGAGTTCAAGGCCAGCCTGAACTGCATAGTGAGACCCTGTCTCAAAAAGACAAAAAAAAAAAAAAAAAAAAAAAAAAAAAAAAAAAAAAAAAAAAAAAAAAAAAAAAAAAAAAAAAAAAAA